>JAQFWZ010000010.1:73632517-73655017 GCA_027789725.1 Dendropsophus ebraccatus
ACAATGAGATGTAACACGGGGACACTCACCCACTGCAGCTGTATAACCACTAGGACACTCACCCACTGCGGCTGTATAACCACTAGGACACTCACCCACTGCGGCTGTATAACCCCTAGGACACTCACCCACTGCGGCTGTATAACCACTAGGACACTCACCCACTGCGGCTGTATAACCGCTAGGACACTCACCCACTGAGGCTGTATAACCGCTAGGACACTCACCCACTGCGGCTGTATAACCGCTAGGACACTCACCCACTGCGGCTGTATAACCACTAGGACACTCACCCACTGCGGCTGTATAACCCCTAGGACACTCACCCACTGCGGCTGTATAACCACTAGGACACTCACCCACTGCGGCTGTATAACCGCTAGGACACTCACCCACTGCAGCTGTATAACCACTAGGACACTCACCCACTGCGGCTGTATAACCGCTAGGACACTCACCCACTGCGGCTGTATAACCACTAGGACACTCACCCACTGCGGCTGTATAACCACTAGGACACTCACCCACTGCGGCTGTATAACCACTAGGACACTCACCCACTGCGGCTGTATAACCGCTAGGACACTCAGTGCTTGTATGTTGTATACTATAGTGTCACAGATCACTGCGGCTGTATAACCACTAGGACACTCAGTGCTTGTATGTTGTATACTATAGTGTCACAGATCACTGCGGCTGTATACCGCTAGGACACTCAGTGCTTGTATGTTGTATACTATAGTGTCACAGATCACTGCGGCTGTATACCGCTAGGACACTCAGTGCTTGTATGTTGTATACTATAGTGTCACAGATCACTGCGGCTGTATAACCGCTAGGACACTCAGTGCTTGTATGTTGTATACTATAGTGTCACAGATCACTGCGGCTGTATAACCGCTAGGACACTCAGTGCTTGTATGTTGTATACTATAGTGTCACAGATCACTGCGGCTGTATACCGCTAGGACACTCAGTGCTTGTATGTTGTATACTATAGTGTCACAGATCACACACACACACTATTAGATTGTATACTGCAGAATATGGGTCCCACAGTTGTTGGGAAAATACAAAGACCCCCCCCCCCCCGGGAGAACCACAGTATTAAACAATGATGGCTTCCAGTCCATCTATCATATCAGAAGAGCTAAACTCCTAGGCCTAAATTAAACATTGCCTCTCCCTCTAGAAGAATCCATAACTTACACAGCGGGGACAGGAGCTCCGACCGTTTCTGTGCATACTCTGTTTCCAGAACGTTGTATCTTTCCTGGTCACTTGGACGATCCACGGACTTTAGTTGTGTGACATAATCATCAAGAAAATAATTTAAGAGCGCCACCAGCTGTTCCATCAGGTTACTGCGCAGCCTGGAGTCGGCTTGAGGATAGACTTTCTTCAGAACGATGCTATGCTGCCGCACAATCACCGCACGGATAGCATTACAGGCTGCAGATACAAGAGGGTGGACTGTACTACGTAATGCACGCTGCAAAGCCGCAATGATGTGCGGATACAGAACACGCAGACAGACAGCAATGACAACTCAGCACACTGCAATGATGTGCGGATACAGAACAGACAGACAGCAATGACACCTCAGCACACTGCAATGATGTGCGGATACAGAACAGACAGACAGCAATGACACCTCAGCACACTGCAATGCTGTGCGGATACAGAACAGACAGACAGACAGCAATGACACCTCAGCACATACCGGTCCAGGGGACGTATTCTGGGTCTCTTTCCGTGCAGTCACTTCCATAGAGCGCAGCTTTACTCTGTCTGTACTGACACGCTGCGTGCAACATATCCTGGAAAAAATAAGGGCGGCTTTTATTCTCTTATGTAGATAGCGATTCCTTTTGGTTTTATAGACACCATCTCAAAGGCTGAACAATAGAACAACAACACTTCCCCGGCCATCACCACCCCCAATGGATACAGCCAGTACCTTCAATATTGTGTTCACATCAACCACTATATTGGCCCACTCAATGGAGTCCAGCATTGTAGACTGCAGCTCCAGCTCCTCTTTGTCCACCAGACACTCAAAGATGACGTCCATCTGCGACACCTATCGGGAAGGAAATTCATTTACGGCTTCATTTCTTTTTAATTTTTCAATAAAATCAGATAAAAAAAAGAATGTGGTAATGTGTGACATTTAAGGGGGTCTTCTCACTTCACAAGGGATCCCCACCAATCTGGATGATGATATTGCATTGTACATTGCTACTGAGCCAAAACACACAGCGGTGGGGGGGATTTATCATGGCGTCACATGGTGTGTGTGCAACCGCTCATGTTGGGCAAAAGTGTGAATATTTGTCCTTCGAGCTGCTCTCGCCAGAGCGATGGGGAGAAGGAGGGACAGTGGGCGTGGCTGCTAGCTGAAGGGCGTGGCCCCATGCTGAAGGGGTGTGGCCTGGGTGTACCGCCAGGGTAAATTATTAGTGGAATCTCCGCTAGCTCTGAGCTGAGTGCGTGCAGGGGGCTCCCATGTATGTGCAGTGATGTAGTGGTGTGCACCCTGCCAGGCCACCAGCAGGCAGGATCTAAAGTTCTGGTAATCCACCCCCCAGTCCAACCGTAAGACCCTCCATAAGATACAACTACACAAACCCAGAGACAGAATGGATGTGTGCAGTATAACGGACATAGTGTCCGTACCCAGGCTGACAGATGGGCATACAGACAGCACTAATAATAGAGATCAATCAGCAATAAGGGACATTAGGAGGACATTAAGAGGTTATGTTGATTTTTTATTAATTATAATAATATAATAATAATAATAATTATTATGATTATTAAAATTATTATTACAATTATTATACTTATTATTATAATTATAATTATTATTATTATTACTACACATGGAGCTCCTTGAGAAAGGTGGACCCGAAACGGGCGTCTGAGTACGTGGTGGTCAGGATCCACTGTGGGTAAAGGTGGTTATTAGGTAACAGTATAAAGCATGCAGCACCGGGTTCCACCTATAGTTACATTGTTCTGCACGTTATGCAGTGAAGTCTGGCTGGTACATAACGTGCTAAACTGCCTTACACCGCACATAATGTGCTATACTGCCCTACACTGCACATAACGTGCTATACTACCCTATAGTGCACATAGCATGCTATACTGCCCTATACTGCACATAACATGCTATACTGCACATAACGTGCTATACTGTCCATAACGTGTTATACTGCCCTATACTGCACATAACGTGCTATACTGCCCTATACTGCACATAACGTCCTATACTGCCCTACACTGCACATAACGTCCTATACTGCCCTATACTGCACAAAAAATGCTATACTGCCCTATACTGCACATAACGTCCTATACTGCCCTATACTGCACATTACGTCCTATACTGCACATAACATGCTATACTGCCCTATACTGCACATTACGTCCTATACTGCACAAAACATGCTATACTGCCCTACACAGCACATAACATGCTATACTGCCCTACACTGCACATAACGTGCTATACTGCCCTATACTGCACATAACGTCCTATACTGCACATAACATGCTATACTGCCCTATACTGCACATTACGTCCTATACTGCACATAACATGCTATACTGCCCTACACTGCACATAACGTGCTATACTGCCCTATACTGCACATAACGTCCTATACTGCACATAACATGCTATACTGCCCTACACTGCACATAACATGCTATACTGCCCTATACTAAACATAACATGCTATACTGCTCTATACTGCACATTACGTCCTATACTGTACATAACATGCTATACTGCCCTACACTGCACATAACATGCTATACTGCCCTATACTAAACATAACATGCTATACTGCTCTATACTGCACATTACGTCCTATACTGTACATAACGTGCTATACTGCCCTACACTGCACATAACGTGCTATACTGCCCTACACTGCACATAACGTGCTATACTGCCCTACACTGCACATAACGTGCTATACTGCCCTACACTGCACATAACGTGCTATACTGCCCTACACTGCACATAACGTGCTATACTGCCCTACACTGCACATAACGTGCTATACTGCCCTACACTGCACATAACGTGCTATACTGCCCTACACTGCACATAATGTGCTATACTGCCCTACACTGCACATAACATGCTATACTGCCCTATACTGCACATAACATGCTATACTGCCCTATACTGCACATAACGTGCTATACTGCCCTATACTGCACATAACATGCTATACTGCCCTACACTGCACATAACATGCTATACTGCCCTATACTGCACATAACGTGCTATACTGCCCTATACTGCACATAACATGCTATACTGCCCTATACTGCACATAACATGCTATACTGCCCTATACTGCACATAACATGCTATACTGCCCTACACTGCACATAACATGCTATACTGCCCTATACTGCACATAACGTGCTATACTGCCCTATACTGCACATAACATGCTATGCTGCCCTACACTGCACATAACATGCTATACTGCCCTATACTGCACATAACGTGCTATACTGCCCATAACGTGTTATACTGCCCTATACTGCACATAACGTCCTATACTGCCCTAGACTGCACATAACTTGCTATACTGCCCAAAACATGCTATACTGCCCTATTCTGCACATAACATGCTATACTGCCCTACACTGCACATAACGTGCTATACTGCCCTATACTGCACATAACGTGCTATACTGCCCTATACTGCACATAACATGCTATACTGCCCTACACTGCACATAACATGCTATACTGCCCTATACTGCACATAACATGCTATACTGCCCTACACTGCACATAACATGCTATACTGCCCTATACTGCACATAACGTGCTATACTGCCCATAACCTGTTATACTGCCCTATACTGCACATAACGTCCTATACTGCCCTAGACTGCACATAACTTGCTATACTGCCCAAAACATGCTATACTGCCCTATTCTGCACATAACATGCTATACTGCCCTACACTGCACATAACGTGCTATACTGCCCTATACTGCACAAAACATGCTATACTGCCCTATACTGCACAAAACATGCTATACTGCCCTATACTGCACATAACATGCTATACTGCCCTACACTGCACATAACATGCTATACTGCCCTACACTGCACATAACATGCTATACTGCCCTACACTGCACATAACTTGCTATACTGCCCTATACTGCACATAACTTGCTATACTGCCCTATACTGCACATAACATGCTATACTGCACATAACGTGCTATACTGTCCATAACGTGTTATACTGCCCTATACTGCACATAACGTGCTATACTGCCCTATACTGCACATAACGTCCTATACTGCCCTACACTGCACATAACGTCCTATACTGCCCTATACTGCACAAAAAATGCTATACTGCCCTATACTGCACATAACGTCCTATACTGCCCTATACTGCACATTACGTCCTATACTGCACATAACATGCTATACTGCCCTATACTGCACATTACGTCCTATACTGCACAAAACATGCTATACTGCCCTACACAGCACATAACATGCTATACTGCCCTACACTGCACATAACGTGCTATACTGCCCTACACTGCACATAACGTCCTATACTGCACATAACATGCTATACTGCCCTATACTGCCCTACACTGCACATAACGTGCTATACTGCCCTATACTGCACATAACGTCCTATACTGCACATAACATGCTATACTGCCCTACACTGCACATAACATGCTATACTGCCCTATACTAAACATAACATGCTATACTGCCCTATACTGCACATTACGTCCTATACTGCACAAAACATGCTATACTGCCCTACACAGCACATAACATGCTATACTGCCCTACACTGCACATAACGTGCTATACTGCCCTACACTGCACATAACATGCTATACTGCCCTACACTGCACATAACGTGCTATACTGCCCTATACTGCACATAACGTCCTATACTGCACATAACATGCTATACTGCCCTACACTGCACATACCATGCTATACTGCCCTATACTAAACATAACATGCTATACTGCTCTATACTGCACATTACGTCCTATACTGTACATAACATGCTATACTGCCCTATACTGCACATAACGTCCTATACTGCCCTACACTGCACATAACGTGCTATACTGCCCTACACTGCACATAACGTGCTATACTGCCCTACACTGCACATAACGTGCTATACTGCCCTACACTGCACATAACGTGCTATACTGCCCTACACTGCACATAACGTGCTATACTGCCCTATAATGCACATAACGTGCTATACTGCCCTACACTGCACATAACGTGCTATACTGCCCTACACTGCACATAACGTCCTATACTGCCCTACACTGCACATAACGTCCTATACTGCCCTACACTGCACATAACGTCCTATACTGCCCTACACTGCACATAACGTGCTATACTGCCCTACACTGCACATAACGTGCTATACTGCCCTACACTGCACATAACGTCCTATACTGCCCTACACTGCACATAACGTCCTATACTGCCCTACACTGCACATAACGTCCTATACTGCCCTACACTGCACATAACGTCCTATACTGCCCTACACTGCACATAACGTCCTATACTGCCCTACACTGCACATAACGTCCTATACTGCCCTACACTGCACATAACGCCCTATACTGCCCTACACTGCACATAACGTCCTATACTGCACATAACATGCTATACTGCCCTACACTGCACATAACGTGCTATACTGCCCTATACTGCACATAACATGCTATACTGCCCTACACTGCACATAACATGCTATACTGCCCTATACTGCACATAACATGTAGGGATCACACGGGGGCAAATGCTACATGTGGGGATCACATGGGGGCAAATGCTACATGTGGGGATCACATGGGGGCAAATGCTACATGTAGCATTTGCCCCCATGTGATCCTTACTAGTGCGGTATGCGATATAGATATAAAGATATAGATATAGTATACAGTCTGTGAGGAGATGTCTGTGAGGAGACTACAGCCTGTGAGGAGACGTCTGTGAGGAGACGTCGGTCTGTGAGGAGACGTCGGTCTGTGAGGAGACGTCGGTCTGTGAGGAGACGTCGGTCTGTGAGGAGACGTCGGTCTGTGAGGAGACGTCGGTCTGTGAGGAGACGTCGGTCTGTGAGGAGACGTCGGTCTGTGAGGAGACGTCGGTCTGTGAGGAGACGTCGGTCTGTGAGGAGACGTCTGTGAGGAGACGTCTGTGAGGAGACGTCAGTCTGTGAGGAGACGTCAGTCTGTGAGGAGACGTCTGTGAGGAGACGTCTGTGAGGAGACGTCTGTGAGGAGACGTCTGTGAGGAGACGTCTGTGAGGAGACGTCTGTGAGGAGACGTCTGTGAGGAGACGTCTGTTAGGAGACGTCTGTGAGGAGAGTTACTGGAGCCTGTATGACAATAATGGAGATAGTGTGGCCCGCTGGGAGTTGTGGAGACAAGGAGCTTATTTTAGAACTAACCAGGAGAGCAAGGAGCCTGATCCTCTTCCTCATCTCAGAATGACACCGACAGGCAGCTCCTCCACATCCCCTTATATATTCTGGCATCCCAGACGTTGTGGCTCACGGCCCGGCCCAGATACCCTTAAAGGACTCCCATCCCACTGGGTTGTGGTTCACTATCTATCCAAAGGGTGACTCCACCCATACACAGCGACAATCTCCGGTGTAGCCCCAGGGGCCCATATCTCTCAGGAGCCACAATACACGACATTATCTCATTTACAAAGTAAGGAAAGATTTCCTGAAGATGAAGCTGCGGGTAAACCATGAGCTCGGTCCTCCTGGTCCTGTGGGGAGATCCGGTGTCACCGGCGGCCGTACCTCTCTGAAGTAGACATCAGCGGCCGTAAGATTGTGGGGGACGGAGCACATCCTCCGGCTCAGGGCCAGCTGGATGGTGGAGTTCACCAATGCCGGAAGCTTAGTGTGATGGTTCTTGAGAACGATGGCGGCGGATAATTTCTCTGCATGTTCACAAAGCAAAAGACGAGTCGCCATGATGGATCCTCGGACTGGACAAGTGCTTAACCGACCAAATAGTCCGACCTGCGTATAAGAGACATGAGGACTTATCACCCGTTGTATCAACCATAGTAAACACCTGAGGGGTGAACTAGCTACTGGCCCATTTACCATATGTCGGCACATGCTGGGCTACTGGCCCATTTACCATATGTCGGCACATGCTGGGCTACTGGCCCATAAAAATGTCCTGTAATATGCAGGGTTATATCTGAGAGCGCACCTGTCCTGTAATATGCAGGGATATATCTGAGAGCGCACCTGTCCTGTAATATGCAGGGATATATCTGAGAGCAGAGCACACCTGTCCTGTAATATGCAGGGTTATATCTGAGAGCAGAGCGCACCTGTCCTGTAATATGCAGGGTTATATCTGAGAGCAGAGCGCACCTGTCCTGTAATATGCAGGGTTATATCTGAGAGCAGAGCGCACCTGTCCTGTAATATGCAGGGATATATCTGAGAGCAGAGCGCACCTGTCCTGTAATATGCAGGGTTATATCTGAGAGCGCACCTGTCCTGTAATATGCAGGGTTATATCTGAGAGCAGAGCGCACCTGTTCTGTAATATGCAGGGATATATCTGAGAGCAGAGCGCACCTGTCCTGTAATATGCAGGGATATATCTGAGAGCAGAGCGCACCTGTCCTGTAATATGCAGGGTTATATCTGAGAGCGCACCTGTCCTGTAATATGCAGGGATATATCTGAGAGCAGAGCACACCTGTCCTGTAATATGCAAGGATATATCTGAGAGCAGAGCGCACCTGTCCTGTAATATGCAGGGTTATATCTGAGAGCGCACCTGTCCTGTAATATGCAGGGTTATATCTGAGAGCGCACCTGTCCTGTAATATGCAGGGTTATATCTGAGAGCAGAGCGCACCTGTCCTGTAATATGCAGGGTTATATCTGAGAGCGCACCTGTCCTGTAATATGCAGGGTTATATCTGATAGCAGAGCGCACCTGTCCTGTAATATGCAGGGTTATATCTGAGAGCGCACCTGTCCTGTAATATGCAGGGTTATATCTGAGAGCGTACCTGTCCTGTAATATGCAGGGTTATATCTGAGAGCGCACCTGTCCTGTAATATGCAGGGTTATATCTGAGAGCGCACCTGTCCTGTAATATGCAGGGTTATATCTGAGAGCGCACCTGTCCTGTAATATGCAGGGATATATCTGAGAGCAGAGCGCACCTGTCCTGTAATATGCAGGGTTATATCTGAGAGCAGAGCGCACCTGTCCTGTAATATGCAGGGTTATATCTGAGAGCAGAGCGCACCTGTCCTGTAATATGCAGGGTTATATCTGAGAGCAGAGCGCACCTGTCCTGTAATATGCAAGGATATATCTGAGAGCAGAGCGTACCTGTCCTGTAATATGCAGGGTTATATCTGAGAGCGCACCTGTCCTGTAATATGCAGGGTTATATCTGAGAGCAGAGCGTACCTGTCCTGTAATATGCAGGGTTATATCTAATAGCGTACCTGTCCTGTAATATGCAGGGTTATATCTGAGAGCAGAGCACACCTGTCCTGTAATATGCAGGGTTATATCTGAGAGCAGAGCGTACCTGTCCTGTAATATGCAGGGTTATATCTGAGAGCGCACCTGTCCTGTAATATGCAGGGTTATATTTGAGAGCAGAGCGCACCTGTCCTGTAATATGCAGGGTTATATTTGAGAGCAGAGCGCCTGTCCTGTAGACTGCAGCCTTACATAGAGCACCTGTCCTGTAGACTGCAGCCTTACATAGAGCAGAGCGCCTGTCCTGTAGACTGCAGCCTTACATACAGCAGAGCACCTGTCCTGTAGACTGCAGCCTTACATAGAGCAGAGCACCTGTCCTGTAGACTGCAGCCTTACATAGAGCAGCTGTCCTGTAGACTGCAGCCTTACATACAGCAGAGAGCAGCTGTCCTGTAGACTGCAGCCTTACATACAGCAGAGAGCGCCTGTCCTGTAGACTGCAGCCTTACATAGAGCACCTGTCCTGTAGACTGCAGCCTTACATAGAGCACCTGTCCTGTAGACTGCAGCCTTACATAGAGCACCTGTCCTGTAGACTGCAGCCTTACATAGAGCACCTGTCCTGTAGACTGCAGCCTTACATAGAGCACCTGTCCTGTAGACTGCAGCCTTACATACAGCAGAGCACCTGTCCTGTAGACTGCAGCCTTACATAGAGCACCTGTCCTGTAGACTGCAGCCTTACATAGAGCAGAGCACCTGTCCTGTAGACTGCAGCCTTACATAGAGCACCTGTCCTGTAGACTGCAGCCTTACATAGAGCAGAGCACCTGTCCTGTAGACTGCAGCCTTACATAGAGCAGAGCACCTGTCCTGTAGACTGCAGCCTTACATAGAGCACCTGTCCTGTAGACTGCAGCCTTACATAGAGCAGAGCGCCTGTCCTGTAGACTGCAGCCTTACATACAGCAGAGCACCTGTCCTGTAGACTGCAGCCTTACATAGAGCACCTGTCCTGTAGACTGCAGCCTTACATAGAGCACCTGTCCTGTAGACTGCAGCCTTACATAGAGCAGAGCCCCTGTTCTGTAGACTGCAGCCTTACATAGAGCAGAGCGCCTGTTCTGTAGACTGCAGCCTTACATAGAGCACCTGTCCTGTAGACTGCAGCCTTACATAGAGCACCTGTCCTGTAGACTGCAGCCTTACATAGAGCACCTGTCCTGTAGACTGCAGCCTTACATAGAGCAGAGCGCCTGTTCTGTAGACTGCAGCCTTACATAGAGCAGAGCGCCTGTCCTGTAGACTGCAGCCTTACATAGAGCAGAGCGCCTGTCCTGTAGACTGCAGCCTTACATAGAGCAGCTGTCCTGTAGACTGCAGCCTTACATAGAGCAGCTGTCCTGTAGACTGCAGCCTTACATAGAGCAGCTGTCCTGTAGACTGCAGCCTTACATAGAGCACCTGTTCTGTAGACTGCATCCTTACATAGAGCAGAGCGCCTGTCCTGTAGACTGCAGCCTTACATAGAGCAGAGCGCCTGTCCTGTAGACTGCAGCCTTACATAGAGCACCTGTCCTGTAGACTGCAGCCTTACATAGAGCAGAGCGCCTGTCCTGTAGACTGCAGCCTTACATAGAGCAGAGCGCCTGTCCTGTAGACTGCAGCCTTACATAGAGCAGCTGTCCTGTAGACTGCAGCATATCCAGGTGACAGATCTTCGTTGTTTCATACAGACTGAATATTACGCTCTCTTTGTTCCTTCTGTGGCAACCCAAAAGAAAGTCCTGCCTAAATCAATGTATAGTGCAACAAAACCACATAGAAAACCAAAAAAATATCACAAATAATTAGAAATAACAAAATCCTTTATTTACATATACATAAGTTACAAAAATTAATAAAAACTAGGGAATTTCATGGGAAATGAGACAAATAACACAAGGCCAGAGGGGGAGAAAGATCTCAATGTGGTGAACCAATATAACATTGTAAGTGCAGCAGTATAATGTGTAACAATTGCAATACTGCCATCCGGTGGTCACTAAAATGATAGAAGACAACAGTGTTGAATCGGCTATGCAGTTACATAGAAATGACCAGCACAGATGTAGTATAATAGGAGAGCAGCCGGCCAGGTAATAACACAGCACCACAGATTACAATGCCTATGTGACCACACAGAAGTAAAGAATAAACCAACACTGAGATCTTACCCCTGTCCGGCCCACCAAACCAACGCACCCCCCCCACAGGAGAGGAAGAACACCACCAACCTGATGAAGAAAATCCAAGAAAAAGGAGTGCGCCTTCATCTTATCCTCCAGCTGATGCAACAGAATGAGGGACGTATTAGTCAGACCGGCCGCCTCTGTGTACGAGAAACAAAGCAGCAAATAAACACCCCGCGCCAAGGGTGCCTTCACACGACCTGGATCCGCAGCAGATTGCAAGTTTGCAGCGAAGTCCACTGCGGATCCTAGTTTAGTGAAGGTCTATGGGGTCATATATAATTTTCATTCCGCTGCGGGTATGTAACCCGGCCCCATTAACCCACCGCATGCCGCAGCAAACATTACCTGCTCTGGGCCGCGACTGTGTGAGACTCCGGTCAGTCGCCATCAGCCAATCAGTGCACGGCACGAAGTATGCAGTATATTGTATGTTACACTGCACAGAAGTACAGCTTAACATAAAGTATCGGCTACCAGGGAATCCTAGTATTTAACCAACATTTTGCCCCAGGAATCGATATTAGAAATCGATTTTTCGGGGCATTGTAGTTGGGCTGTAGTATTTGGTCAGTGAGCTGTAGTATTATTGGGCTGTAGTATTTGGTCAGTGGGCTGTAGTATTATTGGGCTGTAGTATTTGGTCAGTGGGCTGTAGTATTATTGGGCTGTAGTATTTGGTCAGCGGGCTGTAGTATTTGGTCAGTGGGCTGTAGTATTATTGGGCTGTAGTATTTGGTCAGCGGGCTGTAGTATTTGGTCAGCGGGCTGTAGTATTATTGGGCTGTAGTATTTGGTCAGTGGGCTGTAGTATTATTGGGCTGTAGTATTTGGTCAGTGAGCTGTAGTATTATTGGGCTGTAGTATTATTGGGCTGTAGTATTTGGTTAATGGGCTGTAGTGTCAGTGGGCTGTAGTATTTGGTTATTGGGCTGTAGTATTATTGGGCTGTAGTATTTGGTTATTGAGCTGTAGTATTATTGGGCTGTAGTATTTGGTTATTGAGCTGTAGTATTATTGGGCTGTAGTATTTGGTTATTGGGCTGTAGTATTTGGTCAGTGGGCTGTAGTATTATTTTATCAGTGGGCTGTAGTATTATTAGGCTGTAGTATTTGGTCAGTAGGCTGTAGTATTATTGGGCTGTAGTATTAGGCTGTAGTATTTGGTCAGTGAGCTGTAGTATTATTGGGCTGTAGTATTATTTTATCAGTGGGCTGTAGTATTATTGGGCTGTAGTATTATTAGGCTGTAGTATTTGGTCAGTGAGCTGTAGTATTATTGGGCTGTAGTATTATTAGGCTGTAGTATTTGGTCAGCGGGCTGTAGTATTTGGTTATTGGGCTGTAGTATTTGGTTATTGGGCTGTAGTATTTGGTTATTGGGCTGTAGTATTTGGTTATTGGGCTGTAGTATTATTGGGCTGTAGTATTATTAGGCTGTAGTATTTGGTCATTGGGCTGTAGTATTTGGTCATTGGGCTGTAGTATTTGGTTAATGGGCTGCAGTATTTGGTCATTGGGCTGTAGTATTATTGGGCTGTAGTATTTGGTTATTGGGCTGTAGTATTTGGTTATTGGGCTGTAGTATTATTGGGCTGTAGTATTTGGTTATTGGGCTGTAGTATTTGGTTATTGGGCTGTAGTATTTGGTCAGCGGGCTGTAGTATTATTGGGCTGTAGTATTTGGTCATTGGGCTGTAGTATTTGGTCATTGGGCTGTAGTATTTGGTTATTGGGCTGTAGTATTTGGTAATTGGGCTGTAGTATTTGGTTAGCAGGCTGTAGTATTTGGTCAGCGGGCTGTAGTATTTGGTCAGTGGGCTGTAGTATTTGGTCAGTGAGCTGTAGTATTATTGGGCTGTAGTATTTGGTTATTGGGCTGTAGTATTTGGTTATTGGGCTGTAGTATTTGGTTAGCAGGCTGTAGTATTTGCTAGTTAATAATTGAAAGTAAAAAAGGTGTACTATCTTTCCCTATCCCTAAAAAAGGTGATATGAATGCTTGGCAGCACAGAATCTCTAGGCCCTGCCCCTTTGACACTGAATATGGATGCCAGAAGACAAGGGAGGCCCGGGACCAGGTGTGGATGGAGAAAAGCACCGGTGGTTTGGGGGCAGTGTTCAGCGATACAGATTCACTTTAAAGCAAATCTGCTGTGGAAGAAGTAGTTCTCATATTCCTGGACAGCGGTGTCCGTGAGGTGTGGCCTAGGCCTACAACGCCTCTGCTCCTCCTTCCTGGCCCCCACATCTTTAGTCCACCTCCCAACCTGTCTTTCTTCTATTAGGCCCTGGTTATAATACTGCACATGTGCCGGAGCGACGTGGCCAAGCTTCTTGTTCTAGGTGGTTATGTTCAGTGTGCGTTTGCTGTCTCCACCAGCGTTCAGCGTCATTTATGCGAAAAAATCTGCAACACATTTTCATGATTCCAGAGACAAAGAGCCATGATGAATCCCCTGATGGAGTGGGACAGGGAGGACTCTCCTGATGCAGAGGTTCCCCTTGGTCAGAGCTATGAACACTAGTGCCGTAATGTCACTCTGTATATGGATTTTGCTGCAGTATTTAGAAATAAAGCTCAGAGTTAATACATTAAGTGGAATTGAGAAGGTGTATTAAAGGCATGGGGGCTTAAAGGGGTCGGCTTTAATGTTGCTTAAAGGGGTCGGCTTTTTATGTTGCGGTTGTTGCATATAAAACAATAAACATGTTATCCTTAGCTGTCCACGCTGCCTTGGTGTCACCCTCTGGTGCCCCCGTGTCCCCCACTGACTGCACAGCCTCCACTTCAGAGAAGAATTAATCGCAGGAGTGACAGCCCACTCAGCCAATCACTGGCCGCAGGGCTATACCGTCTCAGTGACTGATGGACGTGACAGCCTGCTCAGCCAATCACTGGCCGCAGGGCTATACCGTCTCAGTGACTGACGTCCATCACTGGCCGCGGGGCTGTACGGTCTCAGTGACTGATGGACGTGACAGCCTGCTCAGCCAATCACTGGCCGCGGGGCTGTACAGTCTCAGTGACTGATGGGAGTGACAGCCTGCTCAGCCAATCACTGGCCACAGGGCTATACCGTCTCAGTGACTGATGGACGTGACAGCCTGCTCAGCCAATCACTGGCCGCGGGGCTGTACGGTCTCAGTGACTGATGGGAGTGACAGCCTGCTCAGCCAATCACTGGCCACAGGGCTATACCGTCTCAGTGACTGATGGACGTGACAGCCTGCTCAGCCAATCACTGGCCACAGGGCTATACCGTCTCAGTGACTGATGGACGTGACAGCCTGCTCAGCCAATCACTGGCCACAGGGCTATACCGTCTCAGTGACTGATGGGAGTGACAGCCTGCTCAGCCAATCACTGGCCGCGCGGCTGTACAGTTTCAGTGACTGATGGGAGTGACAGCCTGCTCAGCCAATCACTGGCCGCGCGGCTGTACAGTCTCAGTGACTGATGGGAGTGACAGCCTGCTCAGCCAATCACTGGTCGCGGGGCTGTACGGTCTCAGTGACTGATGGGAGTGACAGCCTGCTCAGCCAATCACTGGCCGCGCGCGCGGCTGTACGGTCTCAGTGACTGATGGGAGTGACAGCCTGCTCAGCCAATCACTGGCCACAGGGCTATACAGTCTCCGTGACTGATGGACGTGACAGCCTGCTCAGCCAATCACTGGCCGCGGGGCTGTACAGTCTCAGTGACTGATGGACGTGACAGCCTGCTCAGCCAATCACTGGCCGCGGGGCTGTACGGTCTCAGTGACTGATGGGAGTGACAGCCTGCTCAGCCAATCACTGGCCGCGGGGCTGTACGGTCTCAGTGACTGATGGGAGTGACAGCCTGCTCAGCCAATCACTGGCCGCGGGGCTGTACAGTCTCAGTGACTGATGGGAGTGACAGGCTGCTCAGCCAATCACTGGCCTTGGGGCTGTACGGTCTCAGTGACTGATGGGAGTGACAGCCTGCTCAGCCAATCACTGGCCGCGGGGCTGTACAGTCTCAGTGACTGATTGGTTGAGCGGCCGTTGCTCCTAAGACTTTCATCCAGGAAGTGAAGGCTCTGCAGTCAGCGGGAGAGACCGAGCAGTGCGGACAGGTAAAGATAACAGGCTTATTGTTTTATATGCAGCAGCAACATATTATAAAAGTCCGACCCCTGGAGAAGCTCTATTTGTCTCCTATTACAGACAATGTAGACGAGGCTCCTTCCTGCAGCCACCCCCCCCCCCCCCTCCCCACAGGTCCGTGTACAGGAGCGGGGGTAATATGATACAGAAGGGAATGTAGGAAGTTTTCTTCATGTGACTCCCCTTTAAGGAATGTAATTTGGCGATCCTGTTTTTCTTACCATCGGGCACAGATTCAGCCCATCTTGGGTCAGAAGCTGGGTAGTCATCCACCAGATCCGTGCTTATTTGGGTTACTGCCTGGTCCAGTTCATTATCAGCTTCCAAATCCATTTCAGTAGAGAACAGGCTGTCCACCATGCACTGGGCGCCAACAACGTCCTTCCTGCAAAACAAAAAGATTTTTACAGCTGAACCTTAAAGTTTCAATGCCGTTACATTTTTTTTTTTTTTTTTGCAGAAATTAATAGTACAGGCGATTTTAGGGAATGTTGTGATTGGGCTTATTAGCTGAAAATTGCATTTTTATCATGAAAAAGCAGTTTGCAGCTTTTCCCCTTTCTTCATGGTTCTCTATGGAGAGGGGAGGGGTGGAGGGAGATGAGGCACCAAAACAGGACAACAAAGAGTTAATTTACAGCTACATCACCAGGCTCTGACCTCTGAATAGGGGCTTTCAGCGGCTCCTTGCTGTGTAATCCTTAGTTCTCTGCTGCAGACTAATCTCCCTCCTCGCCTCTCCATAGAGCAGACAGGATCCGACTGATGTAAAAGTCGAGATTTCCTGATTCTGAGCAGTGGATGACAGAAAGGAGGGGGGGGGGGGGGGCCTGGGAAAAGGCTTTTTACATGCAGATAATGGCAATTTTGCCTAATAAACCCCAAATCGCCTGGAATATAGATTTTTGCAAAAAAAAAAAAATAATTAAACAACAGTGACACTTCAAAGTCTTTTAATTCCAAGGATGGAGGTCATATGTGCTGGCAGAGAAAGGCAACAGTAGCGGAGGTCAAAGGTGAGAGACTGTACTAGGCGTGAGAGAGCCATCACAAGGTACAGCCAGCTACCAAACCCAACTCATTCCCTCCATTATAGGCCATGGATCTCACGGCTGACCTCTTCTACCTGTGTATATAGACAACCAGAAGGGGATGTGCTGGCAGCGATCAGGAAGAAGGGGGGACGCAAGCCATCTCCTGGTCTTGTATTAACATGGAGAGATGCTCCAAGGAGAGGTGAACTTTGTTTAAGGTATCCCCATCCTGCTGTCGGCAGCGGCACCAACACACTACACAGTGTATGCAGGAGAATCAGATAGGGCTGGAAGCTGAAGCCTGTCAATCAAACCACAAGAGGGGGCGGGGGCAGGGGGGGGGGAGATACAGCCCAGGGTGCTTTAGGGACTTAGGAACTCACCTTTATAATATACAATATAGTATATACCTGTAGGGGTCAGGATAGAGGGGTAACCCCATCATATATAATATAGTATATACCTGTAGGGATCAGGATACAGGGGGAACCCCATCATATATAATATAGTATATACCTGTAGGGATCAGGATACAGGGGGATTCCCATCATATATAATATAGTATATACCTGTAGGGATCAGGATACAGGGGGAACCCCATCATATATAATATAGTATATACCTGTAGGGATCAGGATACAGGGGTAACCCCATCATATATAATATAGTATATACCTGTAGGGATCAGGATAGAGGGGTAACCCCATCATATATAATATAGTATATACCTGTAGGGATCAGGATACAGGGGGATTCCCATCATATATAATATAGTATATATCTGTAGGGATCAGGATAGAGGGGTAACCCCATCATATATAATATAGTATATACCTGTAGGGATCAGGATACAGGGGGATCCCCGTCATATATAATATAGTATATACCTGTAGGGATCAGGATACAGGGGGATCCCCGTCATATATAATATAGTATATACCTGTAGGGATCAGGATACAGGGGGAACCCCATCATATATAATATAGTATATACCTGTAGGGATCAGGATACAGGGGTAACCCCATCATATATAATATAGTATATACCTGTAGGGATCAGGATAGAGGGGTAATCCCATCATATATAATATAGTATATACCTGTAGGGATCAGGATACAGGGGGAACCCCATCATATATAATATAGTATATACATGTAGGGATCAGGATAGAGGGGGATTCCCATCATATATAATATAGTATATACCTGTAGGGATCAGGATACAGGGGGTAACCCCATCATATATAATATAGTATATACAAGTAGGGATCAGGATACAGGGGTAACCCCATCATATATAATATAGTATATACCTGTAGGGATCAGGATATAGGGGTAACCCCATCATATATAATATAGTATATACCTGTAGGGATCAGGATACAGGGGTAACCCCATCATATATAATATAGTATATACCTGTAGGGATCAGGATACAGGGGGATCCCCATCATATATAATATAGTATATACATGTAGGGATCAGGATAGAGGGGGATTCCCATCATATATAATATAGTATATACCTGTAGGGATCAGGATACAGGGGGTAACCCCATCATATATAATATAGTATATACAAGTAGGGATCAGGATACAGGGGTAACCCCATCATATATAATATAGTATATACCTGTAGGGATCAGGATATAGGGGTAACCCCATCATATATAATATAGTATATACCTGTAGGGATCAGGATACAGGGGTAACCCCATCATATATAATATAGTATATACCTGTAGGGATCAGAATACAGGGGTAACCCCATCATATATAATATAGTATATACCTGTAGGGATCAGGATACAGGGGTAACCCCATCATATATGATATAGTATATACCTGTAAAGATCAGGATAGAGGGGTAACCCCATCATATATAATATAGTATATACCTGTAGGGATCAGGATACAGGGGGAACCCCATCATATATAATATAGTATATACCTGTAGGGATCAGGATACAGGGGGATTCCCATCATATATAATATAGTATATACCTGTAGGGATCAGGATACAGGGGTAACCCCATCATATATGATATAGTATATACCTGTAAAGATCAGGATAGAGGGGTAACCCCATCATATATAATATAGTATATACCTGTAGGGATCAGGATACAGGGGTAACCCCATCATATATAATATAGTATATACCTGTAGGGATCAGGATACAGGGGGATCCCCGTCATATATAATATAGTATATACCTGTAGGGATCAGGATAGAGGGGTAATCCCATCATATATAATATAGTATATACCTGTAGGGATCAGGATACAGGGGGATTCCCATCATATATAATATAGTATATACCTGTAGGGATCAGGATACAGGGGCCAGAACCCATCATGTATAATATAGTATATACCTGTAGGGATCAGGATACAGGGGGATCCCCAGCATATATAATATAGTATATACCTGTAGGGATCAGGATACAGGGGGATCCCCAGCATATATAATATAGTATATACCTGTAGGGATCAGGATACAGGGGCCAGAACCCATCATGTATAATATAGTATATACCTGTAGGGATCAGGATACAGGGGGATCCCCAGCATATATAATATAGTATATACCTGTAGGGATCAGGATACAGGGGGATCCCCATCATATATAATATAGTATATACCTGTAGGGATCAGGATACAGGGGTAACCCCATCATATATGATATAGTATATACCTGTAAAGATCAGGATAGAGGGGTAACCCCATCATATATAATATAGTATATACCTGTAGGGATCAGGATACAGGGGTAACCCCATCATATATAATATAGTATATACCTGTAGGGATCAGGATACAGGGGGATCCCCGTCATATATAATATAGTATATACCTGTAGGGATCAGGATAGAGGGGTAATCCCATCATATATAATATAGTATATACCTGTAGGGATCAGGATACAGGGGGATTCCCATCATATATAATATAGTATATACCTGTAGGGATCAGGATACAGGGGCCAGAACCCATCATGTATAATATAGTATATACCTGTAGGGATCAGGATACAGGGGGATCCCCATCATATATAATATAGTATATACCTGTAGGGATCAGGATACAGGGGGATCCCCAGCATATATAATATAGTATATACCTGTAGGGATCAGGATACAGGGGCCAGAACCCATCATGTATAATATAGTATATACCTGTAGGGATCAGGATACAGGGGGATCCCCAGCATATATAATATAGTATATACCTGTAGGGATCAGGATACAGGGGGATCCCCAGCATATATAATATAGTATATACCTGTAGGGATCAGGATAGAGAGGGATTCCTATGACCACCCCCATGGCTCTATTCTCTCTCTCTATAATATATATATATATATATATATATATATATATATATATATATATATATATATATATATATATATATATATATCCCTCTCTGGCTCTCTCTCTCTTTATATCTATTTACTTCTTACCTACAATATTGTAGAAACGCAGCCTTCAGAAGTTTCGTCTTATCATCATGTGGTATAGTCTCTCCTCTTGTAGATGTCTCTATAGATGGAGCCTAAAATAAGACAGAAAAGAACAACAAGATGATGGGATGAATTATGCGACATGAAATCATTCAAAAGTAAAAAAAAAAAAAAAAAAAAAAAAGATAAAAAAAATGTAGAGTTTGAGACATCTACATTTAGGTTAAATTCACACGGGTGAATCGGCCGTGAGTCTCACGCACGAAATCCGCAATACATGTGTTATTCTTATTAATACGTGTATTGCAGATTAGATGCGGATTTCGTGCGTGCGACTCCCGGCGGATCCGCCCGTGTGAATTTACCCTTAAAGGGGGTGATCAGAAAGTTACCTCCCTAGTAGCTCATAGCTCTCCAGCAGTGTCTGTAGTGGCCCAGTAGTGCACAGAGTGGCTCTTTTACACCGCGCTGCTGGTGGTAGTCATAGGGGCGGAGCCGAAGAAGCATTCAGTCACCCCCCTCTTGACACTCACACTTGATTGGCACCCTGAGATATGGAAAATCCAGCAATCCCATAAAAAATAATGAAATACACAAGCAGCCTATAGGTGCACTGACCGATTGTTGGACACCATTCCCTCTTGTCTATGCTGCTCCTGGCCCCAGATTCAAACTTCAAACCCAGGTTACAAATCAACCCAGTTTTACATCATGGCACCGGGCCAGGAAAATACATCTCCCAGCATACAGTGTACCTGAAAACAATATCTAGCTTTCTAGTCATATAGATAGATGAGGGAGATAAAACAATGTCTCCTTTCCCCTACACTGCTCAGGAGCGGCCATTTCTTAGCTCTTGGCCAGGTGATTACTGATTGGTGTCACTGGTGGGCGGAATTGCAAATGAGGTGTAACAGCTTGTCTAGCAACAAAAGTGACAGATCATGTGACCTCTGTCTCAGAAGGGAGGGGGAGGACAGAGTGAGGCAGACAGTGAGGATTTTCAGCATCTTCAGGGGGAAAGGATGAGCGGCAGACGAACCGACCAATTCATCTAACAAAAAACTACTACACACAAGCTTGGATTATAGGCGGGGACTGAGCAGGGTTTAATTTTTCTTAATCAGAGTTCCTCTATAAACTCGGCACTCTGTGCCAATCAAGCATGAGAGGCTGGGAAGAGAGCGAAGGCAGTGTGACCATAAGGACCTCTGGAGCTCCGCCCCCATGCCTGCTTACCAATCACCAGAAGTGGAGGATTAAAGAGTTATTCTAAAAATCCGGTCAGCTGTCAAATATCACTTGCTCATTCATCAGCTGATTGCTGCCCCTATTAGGCTGTGTTCACACATAGCATTTAACTGGCGTCTATTAGCCACAGAATACACAAATGCAGTAAAATGCTATATTAGTCACAAAGAAAAAAGCCCAATTCATAGCAAGATAAGGCTAATTAAACGCTATGTAAGAACATACCCTTACAGGCTCTAAAGGGAACCTATTATTATAGCTTTCAAACTGTAAATCAGCAGGGGACATGATATAAAGCAAGTCTGCCATTTACATTCACTATTTTAGTTTAGATTAGTTCTCACGCTATGAAACAAAGCCATACTTACTGTATCCAGGTCCAGTCTCCTGAAGGCAGCTATATACCAGCTATACTTACTGTATCCAGGTCCAGTCTCCTGAAGGCTGCTATATAACAGCTATATACTTACTGTATCCAGGTCCAGTCTCCTGCTATATACCAGCTATACTTACTGTATTCCAGGTCCAGTCTCCTGAAGGCAGCTATATAACAGCTATACTTACTGTATCCAGGCCCAGTCTCCTGAAGGCAGCTATATAACAGCTATACTTACTGTATACAGGTCCAGTCTCCTGAAGGCAGCTATATAACAGCTATACTTACTGTATCCAGGCCCAGTCTCCTGAAGGCAGCTATATAACAGCTATACTTACTGTATCCAGGTCCAGTCTCCTGAAGGCAGCTATATAACAGCTATACTTACTGTATCCAGGTCCAGTCTCCTGAAGGCTGCTATATAACAGCTATACTTACTGTATCCAGGTCCGGTCTCC
>JAQFWZ010000010.1:73657517-73837517 GCA_027789725.1 Dendropsophus ebraccatus
CAATGCAGTGGGTAAGTATGTACTGCTGTGTGATCTGGAAACTGACAGCACAGATATATGTATATCCTATATGTACACAATATGCTATATACACTTCTGTACTCCGTTTCCATGGCTGCACAAATGATACCAGGAGCATTTGTGCAGCCCAGCTGCTCTATTTTAGCGCCCCCAGCCATCAGTGTGGAGGGACCTTTTGTCACATAATAAACAATCACAGGAGAGTTATAGCAGCAAGGCACTGTACCTGATTACTACTTGCGGCTAATGAAGAGGACAGAGAATCTTCAACTTCTTCCGGCAGCACAGAGACACTCTCACGAGGAACAACAGCTAGAAGGCCGCTGTTTCTTGTAAAAAAGACCGGCAGGTCTGTGCAGGAGCCAGCGCCGATAATGTGATCTCCTGTAAGACGACAGACAATTACAGAAAAAATACAAAGGAGCCGTGTGAGACGCTATGGAAGAAAGGCAACAAAATAAAGGCAGGTTACTGGCTGGTAGTAGTAAAAATGAAGGCAGGTTACTGGCTGGTAGTAGTAAAAATGAAGGCAGGTTACTGGCTGGTAGTAGTAAAATGAAGGCAGATTACTGGCTGGTAGTAGTAAAAATGAAGGCAGGTTACTGGCTGGTAGTAGTAAAAATGAAGGCAGGTTACTGGCTGGTAGTAGTAAAAATGAAGGCAGGTTACTGGCTGGTAGTAGTAAAAATAAAGGCAGGTTACTGGCTGGTAGTAGTAAAAATAAAGGCAGGTTACTGGCTGGTAGTAGTAAAAATGAAAGCAGGTTACTGGCTGGTAGTAGTAAAAATAAAGGCAGGTTACTGGCTGGTAGTAGTAAAAATAAAGGCAGGTTACTGGCTAGTAGCACTGAAAACTCAAAATCCCCAAGGACAGCCATAGGATTCAGAGCGGATTTTAAAGGATATAAAGCATTTTTTGCTTAGTGTGAACTCCCCCTTAGGGTACAGAGACAACATAAAGAGCTTAATAAAGCAGAAAATCTGCAGCATATATAGTGTCTGAGAACAGAGCCCTAAAGTCTAACTATTTTTATAACAACCTTCTGTTTGTATGGGTGGGGGTCTGGGTGCTGAGACCCCTGGCGATCACTAGAATGAAGGGGCAATAACGCTCACTCTGCCCCCTCTCCACTGTCACCAACTATTACCAGCAGTCTAAGCTATAATGGGAGACTGTGAGACCTCTGGGATACGTGACTGCCGGATGCTCTATAGACTTCCATTATAATTCTGTGGACTGCTGGTATAAGTGCTTTATACCAGAGAAGGGGGGTGCAGCGGAGGTCTCAGCACCGGGACCCCCACCCACATGTCAGGCGCCTGGTACACTTTAAGGTCAGCTGTGGTTTCTTTCTTCCTGCACTTACTACGCGATATTCAGGTCGGAGGCGTTCCAGAGAAGAGGCAGCCGCCCTGCAGCAAGTCACAGAGATCTTCTCCACTTCAGCAGAAGAGCAACATGTTGGGAAACCGGGAATGAACTAAACCGCTGAACGTCCAACTAAAGAACGGACACACTCTCCCTCCCCCAACCATAAGTAACCACCCAACGCTAGGGTCTCCGTCACTGCGGACAGTCAGACCAAATGCGGGCAGTGATGTCAGGTGTCCGTCTGCAGAGGCCGGCCCAGCCAGGGTGAATGCTGATTGGCCAGCGGCTGTACACGCCCATGTGAGTTACGCCCCCATGGGCTGATCTTAAGGCCCTATTACATGAAGCAATTATCAGGTGTATTTGGTCAATCATCACCCATTACAGACGATAATCGCTTTGTGTCCGACAAGGGAGCAGCCCCCCCCCCCCAATCATGTGTGACAAGGGAGCAGCCCCCCAATAATGTGTCTGACAAGGGAGCAGCCCCCCCAATAATGTGTCTGACAAGGGAGCAGCCCCCCCCAATAATGTGTCTGACAAGGGAGCAGCCCCCCCCAATAATGTGTCTGACAAGGGAGCAGCCCCCCCCCAATAATGTGTCTGACAAGGGAGCAGCCCCCCCCCAATAAAGTGTCTGACAAGGGAGCAGCCCCCCCCCAATAATGTGTCTGACAAGGGAGCAGCCCCCCAATAATGTGTCTGACAAGGGAGCAGCCCCCCAATAATGTGTCTGACAAGGGAGCAGCCCCCTCCCCCAATAATGTGTCTGACAAGGGAGCAGCTCCCCCCAATAATGTGTCTGACAAGGGAGCAGCCCCCCAATAATGTGTCTGACAAGGGAGCAGCCCCCCAATCATGTGTGACAAGGGAGCAGCCCCCCAATCATGTGTCTGACAAGGGAGCAGCCCCCCCCCCCCAATAAAGTGTCTGACAAGGGAGCAGCCCCCCCCAATAATGTGTCTGACAAGGGAGCAGCCCCCCCCCAATAAAGTGTCTGACAAGGGAGCAGCCCCCCCCAATAATGTGTCTGACAAGGGAGCAGCTCCCCCCAATAATGTGTCTGACAAGGGAGCAGCCCCCCCCCCCCAATAATGTGTCTGACAAGGGAGCAGCCCCCCAATAATGTGTCTGACAAGGGAGCAGCCCCCCAATAATGTGTCTGACAAGGGAGCAGCCCCCCAATAATGTGTCTGACAAAGGAGAAGCCCCCCCCCCAATAATGTGTCTGACAAGGGAGAAGCCCCCCCCCCAATAATGTGTCTGACAAGGGAGCAGCCCCCCAATAATGTGTCTGACAAGGGAGCAGCCCCCCAATAATGTGTCTGACAAGGGAGCAGCCCCCCAATAATGTGTCTGACAAGGGAGCAGCCCCCCAATAATGTGTCTGACAAGGGAGATGCCCCCCAATAATGTGTCTGACAAGGGAGCAGCCCCCCAATAATGTGTCTGACAAGGGAGCAGCCCCCCAATAATGTGTCTGACAAGGGAGCAGCCCCCCAATAATGTGTCTGACAAGGGAGCAGCCCCCCCCCCCAATAATGTGTCTGACAAGGGAGCAGCCCCCCAATAATGTGTCTGACAAGGGAGAAGCCCCCAATAATGTGTCTGACAAGGGAGCAGCCCCCCCCCAATAATGTGTCTGACAAGGGAGCAGCCCCCCCAATAATGTGTCTGACAAGGGAGAAGCCCCCCCAATAATGTGTCTGACAAGGGAGCAACCCCCCAATAATGTGTCTGACAAGGGAGCAGCCCCCTCCCCCAATAATGTGTCTGACAAGGGAGCAACCCCCCAATAATGTGTCTGACAAGGGAGCAGCCCCCCAATAATGTGTCTGACAAGGGAGCAGCCCCCCCAATAATGTGTCTGACAAGGGAGCAACCCCCCAATAATGTGTCTGACAAGGGAGCAGCCCCCTCCCCCAATAATGTGTCTGACAAGGGAGCAGCCCCCCAATAATGTGTCTGACAAGGGAGCAGCCCCCCAATAATGTGTCTGACAAGGGAGCAGCCCCCCAATAATGTGTCTGACAAGGGAGCAGCCCCCCAATAATGTGTCTGACAAGGGAGCAACCCCCCAATAATGTGTCTGACAAGGGAGCAGCCCCCCAATAATGTGTCTGACAAGGGAGCAGCCCCCCAATAATGTGTCTGACAAGGGAGCAGAACGGAATGAGCCAAAATATTAGTCATTTAGAAGAGCATTCAGGTATATAGTCAGTATAGAAGTATATAGTCAGGTATATGGTCAGTATAGAAGTATATAGTCAGTATAGAAGTATATAGTCAGGTATATGGTCAGTATATAAGTATATAGTCAGGTATATGGTCAGTATATAAGTATATAGTCAGGTATATAGTCAGTATATAATTATATAGTCAGGTATATGGTCAGTATATAAGTATATAGTCAGGTATATAGTCAGTATATAATTATATAGTCAGGTATATGGTCAGTATAGAAGTATATAGTCAGGTATATAGTCAGTATAGAAGTATATAGTCAGGTATATAGTCAGTATAGAAGTATATAGTCAGGTATATGGTCAGTATAGAAGTATATAGTCAGGTATATAGTCAGTATAGAAGTATATAGTCAGGTATATAGTCAGTATAGAAGTATATAGTCAGGTATATAGTCAGTATAGAAGTATATAGTCAGGTATATAAGTATATAGTCAGGTATATGGTCAGTATATAATTATATAGTCAGGTATATAGTCAGTATAGAAGTATATAGTCAGGTATATGGTCAGTATAGAAGTATATAGTCAGGTATATGGTCAGTATAGAAGTATATAGTCAGGTATATGGTAAGTATAGAAGTATATAGTCAGGTATATAGTCAGTATAGAAGTATATAGTCAGTATATAATTATATGGTCAGGTATATAGTCAGTATATAATTATATACTGACTATATATGACTATATACTTCTATACTGACTATATACTTCTATACTGACTATATACCTGACTATATAATTATATACTGACTATATACCTGACTATATACTTCTATACTTACCATATACCTGACTATATACTTCTATACTGACCATATACCTGACTATATACTTCTATACTGACTATATACCTGACTATATACTTATATACTGACCATATACCTGACTATATACTTCTATACTGACTATATACCTGACTATATACTTCTATACTGACCATATACCTGACTATATACTTCTATACCTGACTATATACTTCTATACCTGACTATATACTTCTATACTGACTATATACCTGACTATATACTTCTATACTGACTATATACCTGACTATATACTTCTATACTGACTATATAATTATATACTGACCATATACCTGACTATATACTTCTATACCTGACTATATACTTCTATACCTGACTATATACTTCTATACTGACTATATACCTGACTATATACTTCTATACTGACTATATACCTGACTATATACTTCTATACTGACTATATAATTATATACTGACCATATACCTGACTATATACTTCTATACTGACTATATACCTGACTATATAATTATATACTGACTATATACCTGACTATATAAGTATATAGTCAGGTATATAGTCAGTATATAAGTATATAGTCAGGTATATAGTCAGTATAGAAGTATATAGTCAGGTATATAGTCAGGTATATGGTCAGTATAGAAGTATATAGTCAGGTATATAGTCAGGTATATAGTCAGTATATAATTATATAGTCGGTATAGAAGTATATAGTCAGGTATATAGTCAGTATAGAAGTATATAGTCAGGTATATAGTCAGTATATAATTATATAGTCAGGTATATAGTCAGTATAGAAGTATATAGTCAGGTATATAGTCGGTATAGAAGTATATAGTCAGGTATATAGTCAGTATAGAAGTATATAGTCAGGTATATAAGTATATAGTCAGGTATACAGGGCTCCAGATGGCGACCAAAATGGTAGCCAATGCGACTGATATTTTGCAAATGGCGCCCAGATTTATTAATCTGGGCGCCATTTGCGACTGGCCCCGGCGGCGGCGCGCTGTCTCTTTAAGATGCGCGGCTGATGCGCGGCTGCCGGGGGTGTCCCGTCCTATCCCCGGCAGCGCGGCGCATCAGTGAGCTGCCTGGGGCCCTGACTTCCGGCACAGGAAGCGCACGTCAGAGACGCTTCCTGTGTCAGAAGTCACAGCCCCGGCGTACAGAGAGTTCACTGATGCGCCGCGCTGCCGGGGATAGGACGGGACACCCCCGGCAGCCGCGCATCAGCCGGGGACAGAAGAAGAAGAGGATCGCCGGGGGAGCGGGTTGTCAGGTGAGTTTGTGTGTTTGTTTTTTTTAAATACTGCTTAGCATAGAGGAAAGGGGGGGGGGCATCTATAATGGGGGGAGAGGGGGCCATCTATAGCTGGAGGAGAGGGGGCCATCTATAAGGGGAGGGGGCAACATAGGGGGAGAGGGAGCCATCTATAAGGGGAGGAGAGGGGGCCATCTATAAGGGGAGGGGGTATCTATAAGGGGGGGAGAAGAGGGGGCATCTATAATGGGGGGGGGAGAGGGGGCATCTATAATGGGGGGGGGGAGAGGGGGCATCTATAATGGGGGGGGAGAGGGGGCATCTATAATGGGGGTAGAGGGGGTCATCTATAATGGGGGTAGAGGGGGTCATCTATAAAAGGAGGGGGTCATCTATAAAAGGAGGGGGTCATCTATAAGGGGAGGGGGCCATCTATAAGTGTAGGGCAAACTGGCTGCAGACACTGGGAGATAGATATATGCACAATTATTATTATCAGGGCCCCTCAGGTGTCTGTATTGTAGGGGGTCACTTGCATTAGTCACTAGGTGAGAGATATATCTATCTATATACACATCTTGTGGGGGGTCACTATGGCTGCAGTCATAAGTCTAGCTCAGTATGTATAGACTGTTGCAAGCTTTTAAAGGGAACCTGTCACCCCCGGTGCCGGGGTGACAGGCTCCCAACCCCCCGTTAGAACCCCCTATACTCACCTCATCGCGCCGGGTCCCGCTTCTGAAGGTGGTCAGGTCACGGATATCTCAGCCGCTGCAGCCCGACGTGCGCTGAGAGATGAGTCCAACGCTCATAGAGAATGACGGAGCGCTGGACTCTCCCGTCATTCTCTGAGCGTTGGACTCATCTCTCAGCGCACGTCGGGCTGCAGCGGCTGAGATCTCCGTGACCCGACCATCTTCAGAAGCGGACCCGGCGCCATGAGGTGAATATAGGGGGTTCTAACGGGGGGTTGGGAGCCTGTCACCCCGGTACGGGGGTCGACAGGTTCCCTTTAAGTTCAAGTTCAGAAGAGTAAGCCTCATTAAAAGGCTAGCCAAGTGAGGCTGAAGTACTGAGTCAGACTGTATATGGTTGTCAGACTGTATATGGTTGTCAGACTGTATATGGTTGTCAGGTTGCAAGTTTCCATGTTGAACATTTTCAAACTAAGAAAAGAAAGGATCTAAAGGAGGAGGAGGAGGAGGAGGAGGAGGAGGAGGCTGCCGTGGCCTCTGCACACAGTAAGTCCCATTTAACATAACATTAATTTTACATGGTTTAAAATGTTGGCGACCAAATATTCTATTTGGCGCCTAAATTTTTCAGGTTAGGAGCCAATGGCTCCCAGGTAAATTTTTTAGTCTGGAGCCCTGGGTATATGGTCAGTATATAATTATATAGTCAGGTATATAGTCAGTATAGAAGTATATAGTCAGGTATATGGTCAGTATATAATTATATAGTCAGGTATATAGTCAGTATAGAAGTATATAGTCAGGTATATGGTCAGTATATAAGTATATAGTCAGGTATATGGTCAGTATATAATTATATAGTCAGGTATATGGTCAGTATATAAGTATATAGTCAGGTATATAGTCAGTATAGAAGTATATAGTCAGGTATATGGTCAGTATAGAAGTATATAGTCAGGTATATGGTCAGTATATAATTATATAGTCAGGTATATAGTCAGCATAGAAGTATATAGTCAGGTATATGGTCAGTATAGAAGTATATAGTCAGGTATATGGTCAGTATATAATTATATAGTCAGGTATATAGTCAGTATAGAAGTATATAGTCAGGTATATAGTCAGTATAGAAGTATATAGTCAGGTATATAGTCAGTATATAAGTATATAGTCAGTATAGAAGTATATAGTCAGTATAGAAGTATATAGTCAGGTATATGGTCAGTATAGAAGTATATAGTCAGGTATATGGTCAGTATATAATTATATAGTCAGGTATATGGTCAGTATAGAAGTATATAGTCAGGTATATAGTCAGTATAGGGCTGGGTTCACACTATGTATATTTGAGGCTGTATTTGGTCCTCATGTCAGGTCCTCATAGCAACCAAAACCAGGAGTGAATTGAAAACACAGAAAGGATCTGTTCACACAATGTTGAAATTGAGTGGATGACCGCCATATAACAGTAAATAACGGCCATCATTTCAATATAACAGCCGTTGTTTTAAAATAACAGCAAATATTTGCCATTAAATGACGGCCATCCACTCAATTACAACATTATGTGAACAGGGCCTTTCTGTGTTTTCAATCCACTCCTGGTTTTGGTTGCTATACAGCCTCACAAATACAGCCTCAAATATACATAGTGTGAACCCAGCCTTGAAGTATATAGTCAGGTATATAAGTATATAGTCAGGTATATGGTCAGTATATAATTATATAGTCAGGTATATAGTCAGTATAGAGTATATAGTCAGGTATATAGTCAGTATAGAAGTATATAGTCAGGTATATGGTCAGTATATAATTATATAGTCAGTATAGAAGTATATAGTCAGGTATATAGTCAGTATAGAAGTATATAGTCAGGTATATGGTCAGTATAGAAGTATATAGTCAGGTATATAGTCAGTATAGAAGTATATAGTCAGGTATATAGTCAGTATAGAAGTATATAGTCAGGTATATAGTCAGTATAGAAGTATATAGTCAGGTATATAGTCAGTATAGAAGTATATAGTCAGGTATATAGTCAGTATAGAAGTATATAGTCAGGTATATAGTCAGTATAGAAGTATATAGTCAGGTATATGGTCAGTATAGAAGTATATAGTCAGGTATATAGTCAGTATAGAAGTATATAGTCAGGTATATGGTCAGTATAGAAGTATATAGTCAGGTATATAGTCAGTATAGAAGTATATAGTCAGGTATATAGTCAGTATAGAAGTATATAGTCAGTATATAAGTATATAGTCAGGTATATGGTCAGTATATAATTATATAGTCAGGTATATAGTCAGTATAGAAGTATATAGTCAGGTATATAGTCAGTATAGAAGTATATAGTCAGGTATATGGTCAGTATATAATTATATAGTCAGGTATATAGTCAGTATAGAAGTATATAGTCAGGTATATGGTCAGTATATAATTATATAGTCAGTATAGAAGTATATAGTCAGGTATATGGTCAGTATATAATTATATAGTCAGGTATATAGTCAGTATAGAAGTATATAGTCAGGTATATGGTCAGTATATAATTATATAGTCAGTATAGAAGAAGTATATAGGTATATAAGTACACATAGATGTTGTAACTTACCTTGAACTTCAAATGAGATTTTCTCCTGTGGGGCGGCCGCCCGTCTGGTCCCGGTGGAGCAGGCGAACACCAGATCCCTGGTATATACACAGGCGGCAGGACTGGGGAAGCTCGGGATGACAAGCCGGGCGCCGAGCTTATCCTCAGACTACAGGAAAGAATATACATATATATTTATATACACACAGAGCGCAGCGCAGAGAGCTCACACAGAGCGCAGCGCAGAGAGCTCACACAGAGTGCAGCGCAGAGAGCTCACACAGAGCGCAGCAGAGAGCTCACACAGAGCACAGCAGAGAGCTCACACAGAGCACAGCAGAGAGCTCACACACAGAGCGCAGCAGAGAGCTCACACACAGAGCGCAGCAGAGAGCTCACACAGAGCACAGCAGAGAGCTCACACAGAGCACAGCAGAGAGCTCACACAGAGCACAGCAGAGAGCTCACACAGAGCACAGCAAATCTAACATCAGATCTAAGGCCGCGTCCACAAGGTGGAATTTGTTAGGACACTTCAGAGCAGAAATTCCAAGTGAAAGTGAATTGTGTTGTGGAAATCCTGGTCCATCCGGCCCCTGTATCCTGCTGAACGGAGATGACGGCTCACCTGAAAGGGAGGACTCAGCTGGGTGACCTCCACCGTAATCTCATCGGAGAAGTTGTAGCCTTCATCCTTTACCGTGATGAGAGTGTAATAGCTTATACAGGGAACATCACCAGGATGCCAGGCTGCCGCCAGGATCACCAGTCCATCGCTGTTTGTAAAAGAGAAATAATGAAGTGATACGTAGAACGTAAAAGCTACAGAGGCCAATGGCACCAAATGTCTGACAAGAAATCCACACAGGTTGTGATCACAAGCCGTTCTGCAATATACTCTATTTTCCTAAGGTAAAAACATTATACATATGGCCACTAGGTGTCTCCCTTCAGTATGCATGTATACAGCTGCTGTGTATCCACATTTAGTAGCAGAGAATCCTGGGAGTGCTCGAATTGTACGGTCAGCTCTCCTATCACACAGCGACATTATACATAAAACAGAGCACTGCAGAGCTGATCATAGAATTATCGTAAGTTATTGCCCTCAGTTCATATACAACCTACATGATGGACAGGTGTCTTTCCTTGCAAAAATAAAATGGAGTATATTGCAAAACTGCTTAATATTTGGGGGGTTCCATCCTACATAATATATTTGGGGGGGTTCCATCATACATATTTGGGGTTCCATCATACATAATATTTGGGGGTTCCATCATACATAATATATTTGGGGGTTCCATCATACATAATATATTTGGGGGTTCCATCATACATAATATTTGGGGGTTCCATCATACATAATATATTTGGGGGTTCCATCATACATAATATTTGGGGGTTCCATCATACATAATATATTTGGGGGTTCCATCATACATAATATTTGGGGGTTCCATCATACATAATATATTTGGGGTTCCATCATACATAATATTTGGGGGTTCCATCATACATAATATTTGGGGGTTCCATCATACATAATATATTTGGGGGTTCCATCATACATATTTGGGGGTTCCATCATACATAATATATTTGGGGGTTCCATCATACATAATATTTGGGGGGTTCCATCATACATAATATATTTGGGGGTTCCATCATACATCATATATTTGGGGGTTCCATCATACATAATATATTTGGGGGTTCCATCATACATGTCACAGTAGAATGAAAGCCGCCATTACACAGTCCACCTGCTCCTGATAAATACAACAGCCCCTCCCCCGGCCGTGTAGATAGAAAACTGAAAGTGCCTTTCACTGGGTCATTTTGGGCTGTGGGGTCAAGAAGGGGTTAAATCTTGGTGACCGTGTGAGAGATGTCGATCTATGAATGTGTAGGCTCCGCCTTCAGGCCAGCCCCGCCTCCTTCAGAGTAAATGACAGCTGGTCTTGAAATGTTTGGGATTCGGGCTGTAAGCCGGCTGTCAATCACCTGAACACTGCTATAGACATCGGCAACAATCCCTCATTTCCAGATATACAGCGATCCAGCACAGACGTCCTCCGGCAGGTGAGAAAGACACGGAATAACACAGGCAATCAATTCCATGGGGACACGGCTGCATCCAACCTGTCAGCTACAACGGCCAAATGGTCTACAGGCCAGACAAAGGGGCCCAGCGTGTAGTATCCCTATATCTCACAGCTCTGGCTGTATATAGCTCTACTATAGCTCTGGAGATGTATATACGTATGGAGAGAGAAAGCGAGAGAGCGAGAGAGAGCGAGCCAGAAAGAGCGAGCCAGAAAGACACAGGAAGCACGTAAGCAACACAATATAACTCCAAGTAACTCAGACTTCTGTGACATCAGACTATTCACTTAGGAAGCAGCACTGACTGTCACTCACCGTCACCTGCAGTCAAGCGAGACCCCCTCAATAACGTAGGGTCCTAGGCTTCCCACTTCTCACTACCTAGGCTTTCTGGCTGATGCTTTGGTCACTTCTGAATGTTGTTGTTGCTTTCACACTTGTGGTAGCATGAGACGGACTCTACAACCCACACAGGTGGCTCAGGTAGTGCAACTCATCCAGGATGGCACAACAATGCGAGCTGTGGCAAGAAGGTTTGCTGTGTCTGTCAGTGTAGTGTACAGAGGCTGGAGGCTACCAGGAGACAGGCCAGTACACCAGGAGATGTGGAGGAGGCCGTAGTGTACAGAGGCTGGAGGCTACCAGGAGACAGGCCAGTACACCAGGAGACGTGGAGGAGGCCGTAGTGTACAGAGGCTGGAGGCTACCAGGAGACAGGCCAGTACACCAGGAGACATGGAGGAGGCCGTAGTGTCCAGAGGCTGGAGGCTACCAGGAGACAGGCCAGTACACCAGGAGACGTGGAGGAGGCCGTAGTGTCCAGAGGCTGGAGGCTACCAGGAGACAGGCAAGTACACCAGGAGACGTGGAGGAGGATGTAGTGTACAGAGGCTGGAGGCTACCAGGAGACAGGCCAGTACACCAGGAGACGTGGAGGAGGCCATAGTGTACAGAGGCTGGAGGCTACCAGGAGACAGGCAAGTACACCAGGAGACGTGGAGGAGGATGTAGTGTACAGAGGCTGGAGGCTACCAGGAGACAGGCCAGTACACCAGGAGACGTGGAGGAGGCCGTAGTGTCCAGAGGCTGGAGGAGCTACCAGGAGACAGGCCGGTACACCAGGAGACGTGGAGGAGGACGTAGTGTCCAGAGGCTGGAGGCTACCAGGAGACAGGCCAGGACACCAGGAGACGTGGAGGAGGCCGTAGTGTCCAGAGGCTGGAGGAGCTACCAGGAGGCAGGCTGGTACACCAGGAGACATGGAGGAGGCCATAGTGTCCAGAGGCTGGAGGAGCTACCAGGAGACGTGGAGGAGGCTGTAGTGTCCAGAGGCTGAAGGCTACCAGGAGATGTGGAGAAGGGCGGAGTGTCCAGAGGCTGGAGGCTACCAAGAGAAAGGCCAGTACACCAGGAGACCATAGTGTCCAGAGGCTGGAGGCTACCAAGAGAAAGGCCAGTACACCAGGAGACCATAGTGTCCAGAGGCTGGAGGCTACCAAGGGACAGGCCAATACACCAGGAGACGTGGAGGAGGCCGTAGTGTCCAGAGGCTGGAGGCTACCAGGAGACATGGAGGAGACCATAGTGTCCAGAGGCTGGAGGCTACCAGGAGACATGGAGGAGACCATAGTGTCCAGAGGCTGGAGGCTACCAGGAGACAGGCCAGTACACCAGGAGACGTGGAGGAGACCATAGTGTCCAGAGGCTGGAGGCTACCAGGAGACAGGCCAGTACACCAGGAGACGTGGAGGAGACCATAGTGTCCAGAGGCTGGAGGCTACCAGGAGACAGGCCAGTTCACCAGGAGACGTGGAGGAGGCAACAACCCAGCAGCAGGACCACTACTACCTCCGCCTCTGTGTAAGGAGGAACACTACCAGAGCCCTGCACAATGTCCTCCAGCAGACACAAATCTGTATGTGTCTGCACAAACGGTTAGAGACTGCCTCCATGAGGACGGTATGCAGGCCCGACATCCACAGATGGGGTTGAGCTCACAGACCGACACCCTGCAGGACGCTCGGTATTTCCCAGAGATCACCAGGATTGTCAGATTCGCCACTGGCGCCCCCTGTGCTCCTCACAGATGAGAGCAGGTTCACACTGAGCACATGTGACAGATGGGACAGAGTCTGGAGACGCCAAGGAGAGCGATCTGCTGTCTGCAAAGTCCTTCAGCATGAGCGGTCTGGCAGTGGGTCAGTAATCGGGTGGGGGGGCATTTCTTTGGGGGCAGCACAGCCCTCAATGTGCTGCCAGAGGTAGCCTGACTGCCATTATATACCGAGACCCTCAGAGCCCTTGTGAGACCATATGCTGGTGCAGTCGGGGTTCCTCCTAATGCAGGACAATGCTAGACTCATGTGGCTAGAGTGTGTCAGCAGTTCCTACAAGATGGAGGCAGTGAAGCTATAGAATGGCCGCCCGTTCCCCTAAATCCCATTGAGCGCATCGGGGACATCATGTCTCCTCCATCCACAAACGTCACTTTGCAGCACAGACTGTCCAGGAGTTGGCGGCTGCTTTAGTCCAGGTCTGGGAGGAGATCCCTCAGGAGACCATCGGCCACCTCATCAGGAGTATGCCCGGACCTTGTAGGGAGGTCATACACCTCATCAGGAGCATGCCCGGGCCTTGTAGGGAGGTCATACAGACACCCCATCAGGAGCATGCCCGGGCCTTGTAGGGAGGTCATACACCTCATCAGGAGCATGCCCGGGCCTTGTAGGGAGGTCATACAGACACCCCATCAGGAGCATGCCCGGGCCTTGTAGGGAGGTCATACAGCCACCTCATCAGGAGCATGCCCGGGCCTTGTAGGGAGGTCATACAGACACCTCATCAGGAGCATGCCCAGGCCTTGTAGGGAGGTCATACAGACACCTCATCAGGAGCATGCCCGGGCCTTTAGGGAGGTCATACAGACACCTCATCAGGAGCATGCCCGGGCCTTGTAGGGAGGTCATACAGACACCTCATCAGGAACATGCCCGGGCCTTGTAGGGAGGTCATACAGACACCTCATCAGGAGCATGCCCGGGCCTTGTAGGGAGGTCATACACCTCATCAGGAACATGCCCGGGCCTTGTAGGGAGGTCATACAGACACCTTATCAGGAGCATGCCCGGGCCTTGTAGGGAGGTCATACATACACCTCATCAGGAGCATGCCCGGGCCTTGTAGGGAGGTCATACATACACCTCATCAGGAGCATGCCCGGGCCTTGTAGGGAGGTCATACACCTCATCAGGAGCATGCCCGGGCCTTGTAGGGAGGTCATACACCTCATCAGGAGCATGCCCGGGCCTTGTAGGGAGGTCATACATACACCTCATCAGGAGAATGCCCGGACCTTGTAGGGAGGTCATACAGACACCTCATCAGGAGCATGCCCGGGCCTTGTAGGGAGGTCATACATACACCTCATCAGGAGCATGCCTGGGCCTTGTAGGGAGGTCATACAGACACCTCATCAGGAGCATGCCCGGGCCTTGTAGGGAGGTCATACACCTCATCAGGAGCATGCCTGGGCCTTGTAGGGAGGTCATACAGACACCTCATCAGGCACATGCCCGGGCCTTGTATTGAGGTCAGGAAGGCATGTGGAGGCCACACACATTGCATATATAAAATATAGACATTACAGCAAAGTTGGATCAGCCTGGAGGGGGTTACCACTGTAATTCTGTGTGTGACATCACCTCAAGGCCGCCATTGGGTAATATACGGGATTCCCAGTGATGTGTGTGGGATGTTGGCGTCAGCACATTCAACTTTGTATAGAACAGAGTATCTAGGAGGGGTATATATATCAGTCACATCTAGGAGGGGTATATATCAATCAGTTACATGTAGGAGGGGTATATGGTATATATAGCTCTGGTATACCTCTGGATATGGATATATATCTGTAGCTCTGTATATATATATATATATATTATATATATATACACATATACACACACACACACACACACACACACACACACACACACACACATACATAGCTCTGGATATATGCAGCCATAACATACGCTCACCTGTTCTGATTTACATCCAGGTAAGCAATGCTGATCTTCTCTTTGATTTCTTCGTAGTTACTTTCGGAGCCCTGTAAGAAGATAAACAATTATTTCAGTTTCAATTATGAACCACCGTATTCTTATGCTCCAGCAGGGTATGAGGACGACGTACATGGAGCCACCTCTATGGGAAAGTCTATCTGGCACATTGACTGACCGATAACAGCCGCACAGAACAGGGTTGCTGCTCATGAAGGACACAGAGTGGGTGAATAGAGCTTTTTCCTAAGAAAAACTCCTCAGACGGCTTTCAGGAGCCGGGGGCTGCGGCTATTAGCGGGAAGGGGACGATCGCCACAGACGGCTAATCAGCCATTTATATGCAGCTGTCATTACTGATAGCTGTATTTACACTCTATCAAACAGTCTCTGTGGTGTCCAGTGGGCGAATTGCAGATGGGGGATCCCCGCACCGCAATGATGCTGATCCTGGCACGGCATCCTTAATATGGGCCCCAGCAGCCTATAGTAATCAACAACTGATATTATGGATCAGTGCAGTACATATGTACTCTCTCTATGAGAGATCAGTGCAGTACATATGTACTCTCTCTATAAGAGATCAGTGCAGTACATATGTACTCTCTATGAGAGATCAGTGCAGTACATATGTACTCTATGAGAGATCAGTGCAGTACAGATCAGTGCAGTACATATGTACTCTCTCTATGAGAGATCAGTGCAGTACATACATTTAGGGTCAGAAATATTTGGACAGTGACACAAGTTTTGTTATTTTAGCTGTTTACAAAAACATGTTCAGAAATACAATTATATATATAATATGGGCTGAAAGTGCACACTCCCAGCTGCAATATAAGAGTTTCCACATCCAAATCGGAGAAAGGGTTTAGGAATCATAGCTCTGTAATGCATAGCCTTCTCTTTTTCAAGGGACCAAAAGTAATTGGACAATGGACTCTAAGGGCTGCAATTAACTCTGAAGGAGTCTCCCTCGTTAACCTGTAATCAATGAAGTAGGTAAAAGGTCTGGGGTTGATTCCAGGTGTGTGGTTTTGCATTTGGAAGCTGTTGCTGTGACCAGACAACATGCGGTCACAGGAACTCTCAATTGAGGTGAAGCAGAACATCCTGAGGCTGAAAAAAAAAAATCCATCAGAGAGATGGCGGACATGAGAGATGGCGGACATGAGAGATAGCAGACATGAGAGATAGCAGACATGAGAGATAGCAGACATGAGAGATAGCAGACATGAGAGATAGCAGACATGAGAGATAGCAGACATGAGAGATAGCAGACATGAGAGATAGCAGACATGAGAGATAGCAGACATGAGAGATAGCAGACATGAGAGATAGCAGACATGAGAGATAGCAGACATGAGAGATAGCAGACATGAGAGATAGCAGACATGAGAGATAGCAGACATGAGAGATAGCAGACATGAGAGATAGCAGACATGAGAGATAGCAGACATGAGAGATAGCAGACATGAGAGATAGCAGACATGAGAGATAGCAGACATGAGAGATAGCAGACATGAGAGATAGCAGACATGAGAGATAGCAGACATGAGAGATAGCAGACATGAGAGATAGCAGACATGAGAGATAGCAGACATGAGAGATAGCAGACATGAGAGATAGCAGACATGAGAGATAGCAGACATGAGAGATAGCAGACATGAGAGATAGCAGACATGAGAGATAGCAGACATGAGAGATAGCAGACATGAGAGATAGCAGACATGAGAGATAGCAGACATGAGAGATAGCAGACATGAGAGATAGCAGACATGAGAGATAGCAGACATGAGAGATAGCAGACATGAGAGATAGCAGACATGAGAGATAGCAGACATGAGAGATAGCAGACATGAGAGATAGCAGACATGAGAGATAGCAGACATGAGAGATAGCAGACATGAGAGATAGCAGACATGAGAGATAGCAGACATGAGAGATAGCAGACATGAGAGATAGCAGACATGAGAGATAGCAGACATGAGAGATAGCAGACATGAGAGATAGCAGACATGAGAGATAGCAGACATGCTTGGAGGAGCAAAAAATCAACAGTCGGGTACATTCTGAGAAAAAAGGAATAGACTGGTGAGCTTGGGAACTCAAAAAGGCCTGGGCGTCCACGGAAGACAACAGTGGTGGATGATGGACGCATACTTTTTTTGGTGAAGAAGAACCTGTTCACAACATCAACTGAAGTCCAGAACACTCTCAGGGAAGTAGGTGGATCTGTCTCTAAGTCAACAGTAAAGAGAAGACTCCATGAAAGTAAATACAAAGGGTTCCCATCTAGATGCAAACCATTCATCAATTCCAAAAATAGACAGGCCAGAGTTACATTTGCTGAAAAACACCTCAAGAAGCCAGCTCAGTTCCGGAAAAGTATTCTATGGACAGATGAGACAAAGATCAACCTGTACCAGAATGATGGGAAGAAAAAAGTTTGGAGAAGAAAGGGAACGGCACATGATCTCAATGACCTCAAGCATACAGCCAAAGCTACCCAGGAGTTCATAAGTGCAAAAAAGTGGAACATTCTGCAATGGCAAAGTCAATCATCAGATCTTAACCCAATTGAGCATGCATTTCACACGCTCAAACCCAGACTTAAAGGAGAAGTCCGGCCAAAATTAATTTTTGATATGTTGTTACTTATGAAAAGTTATACAAATTTCTAATGTACATTAATTATGGGAAATGCATATATACTGCTATTTCCCTTAATTTAGTAGATCAGGAAGTGTTAGAAATATCTCTGAAGAAGTGACGTCACGACCCAGGGTGTAATTCCTATGGAGTGTCCAGCAGGGGGCGCTCTCTATATAGAAGTCTATGGGACTTTATTGTTTCTATGGGTTTCTATGTAATGTAATGTAGTGTACAGTGCTTTATTGAATGAATACATCTATGGAATACTTTGGGGAGCAAGTGTCCTTGCTCCCCAAAGTATTGCATAAATGTATTCATTCAATACATTCAATACACAGTAAGCCCGCCGATCCGCCGCATTTCCGCCGCATTCCCGCCGATCCGCCACACGCTGATCCGCCGCATTCCCGCCGATCCGGACCATATACATTGAACTACAGCTCCCATCATCTGCTTCTAGTATGAACAGGTGATGGGAGCTGTAGCTGGGTAATGGATATGACATGCCGCCGGGCGCAGGGGGGAGCCGCTCAGTACACAGCAGCGCTCCCCCCTCCTCCTCCTCCTCCTTCCGGGATAACTTCCGCCTATAGCACTGCTGAGTCCATGCCTGGCCGCCGCTCTCCGCTCTCCCCCCCCATACATACCGGCTCCCGATGCATCCTGGTGTCCGCGCTGATGCCGGGAGCCGGTATATGTGAGCGGAGAGCGGCGGCCAGGCAGGGACTCAGCATTGGTATAGGCGGAAGTTATCCCGGAAGGAGGAGGAGGAGGGGGGAGAGCTCCTGTGTACTGAGCGGCTCCCCCCTGCGCCCGGCGGCATGTCATATCCATTACCCAACTACTGCTCCCATCACCTGTTCATACTAGAAGCAGATGATGGGAGCTGTAGTTCAATGTATATGGTCCGGATCGGCGGGAATGCGGCGGATCAGCGTGTGGCGGATCGGCGGAAATGCGGCGGAAATTCGGCGGAAATGCGGCGGATCGGCGGGCTTACTGTGTATTGAATGTATTGAATACATTTATGCAATACTTTGGGGAGCAAGGACACTTGCTCCCCAAAGTATTCCATAGATGTATTCATTCAATAAAGCACTGTACACTACATTACATTACATAGAAACAATAAAGTCCCATAGACTTCTATATAGAGAGCGCCCCCTGCTGGACACTCCATAGGAATTACACCCTGGGTCGTGACATCACTTCTTCAGAGATATTTCTAACACTTCCTGATCTACTAAATTAAGGGAAATAGCAGTATATGTGCATTTCCCATAATTAATGTACATTAGAAATTTGTATAACTTTTCATAAGTAACAACATATCAAAAATTAATTTTGGCCGGACTTCTCCTTTAAGAAGGAAAGACCCACAAACAAGCAAGACCTGAAGGCTGCGGCTGTAAAGGCCTGGCAAAGCATTAAGAAGGAGGAAACCCAGCGTTTGGTGATGTCCATGGGTTCCAGACTTAAGGCAGTGATTGTCTCCAAAGGATTCGCAACAAAATATTGAAAAAAAAAAAAATTGAAATTTTTTTTGTTTGGGTTATGTTTATTTGTCCAATTACTTTTGAGCTCCTAAAATGTGGAGTGTTTGTAAAGAAATGTGCACAATTCCTACATTTTCTATCAGATATTTTTGTTCAACCCTTCAAATTAAACGTTGCAATCTGCACTTGAATTCTGTTGTAGAGGTTTCATTACAAATCCAATGCGGTGGCATGCAGAGCCCAACTCGTCAAAATTGTGTCACTGTCCAAAATTTCTGGCTCTAACTAGGGCTGGGCGATAATGCCAAAAAATAAAATCTCGATTTTTAAAAATTTTGGACGATTCTCGATTTAAATCTCGATTTTTTTCTCTTTTTGCTAAACAAACAGGACATTTTTCTCCCTGCAGCATCAGAAACTATTTTATAGATGCTTGAGACAACTGTTTTGCTTCCCAGTGTAACAGTGCTCCTCCCGTGCCCCTATGTAGTAGACAAGCCCATTGTGTGCCCCATATAAGTAGTTTCTCCAAATGTGTCCTATGTACTAGTGTATTAGTAGTAGTACAGATGAGGGGATTAGCAGTACAGGTAAAGATGAGGGGTGTAGTAGTAGTACAGGTACAGATGAGGGGTGTAGTAGTAGTACAGGTACAGATGAGGGGTGTAGTAGTAGTACAGGTACAGATGAGGGGTGTAGTAGTAGTACAGGTACAGATGAGGGGTGTAGTAGTAGTACAGGTACAGATGAGGGGTGTAGTAGTAGTACAGGTAAAGATGAGGGGTGTAGTAGTAGTACAGGTATAGATGAGGGGTGTAGTAGTAGTACAGGTAAAGATCAGGGGTGTAGTAGTAGTACAGGTACAGATGAGGGGTGTAGTAGTACAGGTACAGATGAGGGGTGTAGTAGTAGTACAGGTAAAGATGAGGGGTGTAGTAGTAGTACAGGTAAAGATGAGGGGTGTAGTAGTAGTACAGGTAAAGATGAGGGGTGTAGTAGTAGTACAGGTAAAGATGAGGGGTGTAGTAGTAGTACAGGTACAGATGAGGGGTGTAGTAGTAGTACAGGTACAGATGAGGGGTGTAGTAGTAGTACAGGTACAGATGAGGGGTGTAGTAGTAGTACAGGTACAGATGAGGGGTGTAGTAGTAGTACAGGTAAAGATGAGGGGTGTAGTAGTAGTACAGGTATAGATGAGGGGTGTAGTAGTAGTACAGGTAAAGATGAGGGGTGTAGTAGTAGTACAGGTACAGATGAGGGGTGTAGTAGTACAGGTACAGATGAGGGGTGTAGTAGTAGTACAGGTAAAGATGAGGGGTGTAGTAGTAGTACAGGTAAAGATGAGGGGTGTAGTAGTAGTACAGGTAAAGATGAGGGGTGTAGTAGTAGTACAGGTAAAGATGAGGGGTGTAGTAGTAGTACAGGTAAAGATGAGGGGTGTAGTAGTAGTACAGGTACAGATGAGGGGTGTAGTAGTAGTACAGGTACAGATGAGGGGTGTAGTAGTACAGGTACAGATGAGGGGTGTAGTAGTAGTACAGGTACAGATGAGGGGTGTAGTAGTAGTAGTACAGGTATAGATGAGGGGTGTAGTAGTAGTACAGGTAAAGATGAGGGGTGTAGTAGTAGTACAGGTATAGATGAGGGGTGTAGTACTAGTACAGGTATAGATGAGGGGTGTAGTAGTACAGGTACAGATGAGGAGTGTAGTAGTAGTAGTACAGGTATAGATGAGGAGTGTAGTAGTAGTACAGGTACAGATGAGGGGTGTAGTAGTAGTACAGGTACAGATGAGGGGTGTAGTAGTAGTACAGGTACAGATGAGGGGTGTAGTAGTAGTACTACAGGTACAGATGAGGGGTGAAGTAGTAGTAGTGCAGGTAAAGATGAGGGGTGTAGTAGTAGTAGTACAGGTACAGATGAGGAGTGTAGTAGTAGTAGTAGTAGTACAGGTAAAGATGAAGGGTGTAGTAGTAGTACAGGTAAAGATGAGGGTCAGGGACATAGCTAAGAGTATGGGGCAGACTGGGGGGGAAGGGCATGGGGTACACTGGGCTGGAGAGCATGGGGTACACTGGGGGGGCAAGTATGGGGCACACTGGGGGGAGCAAGGGGCAGACTAGGGGGGAAGGGCATGGGGTACACTAGGGGACATGCATGGGGCACACTGGGGGGAGCATGGGGCAGATCGGGGGGAGAATAGGGCAGACATGGGGAGCAGGGGGCAGATCGGCAGGGGCATGGAGCAGACCGGGGCAGGAGGGAACATACCTGGTGTACCCGCTCTGTGCAGGCGCACACCACCGGCACTTGCGCTCTCCTCCCGTCCGCACTACTCCCCGCAGCGGACCCGCACCCATAGCCGGACGTATACACGCACATGGAGGTCCCCGGAGGAGGCTGCAGATACTGAAGCATCGGGTGATAGGTGTCGCTGCTGTACAGCACCAGCAGCGATCACCCGATGCTTCAGTATCTGCAGCCTCCTCCGGGGACCTCCATGTGCGGCCGGGAGGAAGCGCGCGTACACGTCCGGCTATGGGGGCGGGTCAGAGGCGGGGACATAGGACGCTGCTGGGCGCTCTCGCTCCTCACGCTGTTTCTGTAGCTGGAGGATGCGAGCAGCCCGCCCGCACGCCCAAATCCAATGATTTTTTTGGAAAATCGATTTTCGATTTTCAAAAAAAGTCAAATCGATTCTCAAATTCTGGGCGAATTAATCGAATTAATTCGATTAATCGCCCAGCCCTAGCTCTAACTGTATGTACTCTGAGAGATCAGTGCAGTACAGATCAGTGCAGTACATATGTACTCTCTCTATGAGAGATCAGTGCAGTACATATGTACTCTCTCTATGAGAGATCAGTGCAGTACATATGTACTCTCTCTATGAGAGATCAGTGCAGTACATATGTACTCTCTCTATGAGAGATCAGTGCAGTACATATGTACTCTCTCTATGAGAGATCAGTGCAGTACATATGTACTCTCTCTATGAGAGATCAGTGCAGTACATATGTACTCTCTCTATGAGAGATCAGTGCAGTACATATGTGCTCTCTCTGAGAGATCAGTGCAGTACATATTGGCTCTCTCTGAGAGATCAGTGCAGTATATATGTACTCTCTCTATGAGAGATCAGTGCAGTACATATGTACTCTCTCTCTATGAGAGATCAGTGCAGTACATATGTACTCTCTCTCTATGAGAGATCAGTGCAGTACATATGTACTCTCTTTATGAGAGATCAGCGCAGTACATATGTGCTCTCTCTATGAGAGATCAGTGCATTATTTTATAAATAATAAACATATTTGGTTCCACTGTGCGCGAAATCTTCCAATCTCATAAATTTTTACATTCCCAATCTTGCTCATTAAAGGGAACCAATCACGCCGAAATTGCCCCCATTGATAAGGAAGCGTGCTGGTACATCAGCCAGCACGCTTCCCAAACATCCCCCTGTCCCCTCTGTCCCCTCTTTTGTTAGCCCGTAATCTTACTTTTGCGATGTCCCGCGCCGTATGCTAATCAGCCCTAAGTAGTCCGGGTGGGCTGAACTAGTCAAGGTGGGCTGTACTAGTCACGGGCCTGGGCGCTGTAATCACGCCCAGAGGGGCGTGATTCAAAGACCTTCGCTCCACCGACGTCATCTCTGGCCCGCGTTCACGTCGGCGGCGCGCCGCGTCTTTCGCATGCCGCGCATGCGCAGTACGGCGGGAGAAGACGCTGACGTACTGCGCGTGCGCGGCGTGCGGAAGACGTTAGCGGCGCTTGCGTTCCAACGCCGACGTCTTCCGCACGCCGCGCACGCACAGTACGTCAACGTCTTCTCCCGCCGTACTGCGCATGCGCGGCATGCGAAAGACGCGGCGCGCCGCCGACGTGAACGCGGGCCAGAGATGACGTCGGTGGAGCGAAGGTCTTTGAATCACGCCCCTCTGGGCGTGATTACAGCGCCCAGGCCCGTGACTAGTACAGCCCACCTTGACTAGTTCAGCCCACCCGGACTACTTAGGGCTGATTAGCATACGGCGCGGGACATCACAAAAGTAAGATTACGGGCTAACAAAAGAGGGGACGGAGGGGACAGGGGGATGTTTGGGAAGCGTGCTGGCTGATGTACCAGCACGCTTCCTTATCAATGGGGGCAATTTCGGCGTGATTGGTTCCCTTTAAATTGTGTAAGCGCAAAATATGCAATCTGTCAAATAAAATAAATTATACAAGTTTCCTATGGCTGTAATCGTACTGACTTGTGGGACATAGATAACATGTCGGTCTGACCACAGGATGAACGAGGGAAAAAACGAAACCCCCTGAAATTGTGTGGGTTTTTTTCACTTTCATAGTGCAAATAATTTTGTCCCTGTTTCGCAGCATGCTTTATGGAAAAATGAAGTTGGCCATTGCTAAGTACAATTGGTGTCGCAAAGAACAAGGGATCATGTGGGGCTGTAGGTGAAAAAATGCAACCGCTATGGTCTTTCATACACGAGGAGGACAAAACGGAAGCGCAAAAACAAAAACTGGCTCTGTCCTTAAAGGGAACTTGTCACCCCCCCGTGCCGGGGTAATAGGCTCCTAACCCCCCGCTAGAGCCCCTCATACTTACCTGATCGCACCGAGTCCCACTTCTTCATCCGGATTTCAGCGCCCGAAGCCCGACGTGCGCGCTCCTGAGATGAGTCCGACGCTTATAGAGAATGAATGGAGCGTCTGACTCACCATTCATTCTCTATGGGCGTTGGACTCATCTCAGGAGCGCGCGCGCCGGGTTTCGGGCGCTGGAATCTCCATCACCGGACCGGATCAAGAAGCGTGACCCGGCGCGATCAGATAAGTATAGGGAGCTCTAGCAGGGGGTCGGGAGCCTGTCACCCCGGCACGGGGGGTGACAGGTTCTCTTTAAGGCTGTGTTCTCACGTTCCGCATTGTAGCTTCCTCCTCCTGAACTGATCATCTGTCGGGCCTGTACACAAGATAATACGTAACCTGGCCGCACTACTATCTGCTTCTCAGCTCCCGGGTCCCTGACGTCTCGCTCAGCCTGCGACTTGCGGTGGGACAGTGCGCTGATTGGCCGAGTGGGAAGTCAGGAGCCCAGAGAAGCCGATAAGAGCGCGGCCAGGTAACGTACTATCTTATGTAGAGGCCCAGCAGATGGTTAGTAGAGCAGGATGGGGCTAGATCCGCTGTGAGAACGTTAAGGCATAGAGCAGAATTGTACTGCAGGACTCACACTGTAAAATCTGCTGCCAATGTGGAACTGGTGAAGGGAACCTAAGGGGTTAATATAATCTCCTGGATTAATACAGTGCTTTTAGATATGTTCTTACCCACCTGTGTCTACAACTTTATGACCTAATCCGGATCTGTCCGGTAAAGCTGATGAAACGCCTGTGAACGTTGCATGGTCACCAGTGACTCTCACGACCGTTGTATAATAAGAAGGTAATAACGCTCACCCATATGGCATCGGAGACGTCTTCTCTCAGCACGCGGCTCATGTCCCAGCTTAGCACGTGATACTCTCCATTCTCATCCAGGTCCCACTTGTTTATGTTGTTGTTGGTTAGAGAGTAGAAGCAATCGCCTCTGTCCCACAGAACGGCCAGGAGCTGCAATGTATAAAGCAGAATGATGGGTTTAACCCCTTACACACACACACAACCACTACTTATTGCTGCATTCTTGTATTGAACTTCTCACCCTCTAACATCTGTAACTTTTCTATATACAAAGCCGCAGGAGGGTGTGAAGCGGCCGACTGTACCCGACACCCTTCATTTTACAATACAATAAAGATAATAGATTCTGCAGTACGACTAGAATAATGGCAGCAGCCAATGTATATACATGATGGTTTCATCACTATCCCTGTGGGGTAGATAGGAAAGGGTTAACACCAGCTGTCATGTCCCACACAACGCACCGCCAAAATTCCAGATTTTATTTAAAGAATTTAATAAAATCCGAGCAAATGTAGACAACCAGCAACGTCCCTACAGGTCACTGGATCCCACCGGCTGACACTGACAGCCCCCGAGCCTGATCCATTCTCCCCAAGTTGACAACCATACATGTACTGTGGAAGCTGCCAAAGGGTTTAAAACATAAAGCCTTTAACCCTTTAAGGACCCATGACTTAACAGCATGTCGTTGGGAGTCTGTATCCACCAACCCAGCCTCCAAATCCACTGGTACCGTCTATTTGATGAAGTCCTTCCTGGCCGTGTCTTTTAAAATGCGGGGAGGAGACACTCTAGGCCACGCCTCATTCACTCGGCTACCCTAACTGAGGCACCGGGAAAATGTCAGAAGACACGGCCAGGAAGGACGTATTCTCATCAGGCAGACGGTACCAGCGGTTTTAGGGTGGGGGGATACCGTATCACTTTAAGGACCCGTGAAGTAGTGGCACATCAATAAGCCCAGCGGCTCAGGAGCTGGTCCTCACCATCAATGACTGGTAGCAGCAATTGTGCTGCCGAATGCCATTTAACCCTGTTAACACTGTAATCGTAGCATATAAGTGTCAGTGACAGGAGCGGCTCCTGTCACTGCCTGATTGGAACCCCTGCAATGTGACTGCGGGCAGTATAACACTTAGGGCCCTATTACACTAAATGATTATCAGCCATACTTGGTCTAAGAGCTCATGTTAAAAAGCAACGATCAGCCGACAGGCACGATGTACCTAATGTATGTGCCGTCTAATTGTTGATCTCCTCATAGTCTGCCTCAGGAAGCCTCTATGAGAAGATTACAGATAATACTGAGCAGTGCTATGTAATGGCCTCAGGCAGACACTATGTAATGATTACAGATAACACTGATTGGTGCTATGTAATGGCCTCAGGCAGGTTCTATGTAATGGCCTCCGGCAGGCTCTGAGAAGATCCCAGATAATACTGATCAGTGCTATGGCCACAGGCAGGCTCTATGTAATGATCCCAGATAACACTGATCAGTGCTATGGCCACAGGCAGGCTGTATGTAATGATCACAGATAACACTGATCAGTGCTATGGCCACAGGCAGGCTGTATGTAATGATCACAGATAACACTGATCAGTGCTATGGCTACAGGCAGGCTCTATGTAATGATCACAGATAACACTGATCAGTGCTATGGCCACAGGCAGGCTGTATGTAATGATCCCAGATAACACTGATCAGTGCTATGGCCACAGGCAGGCTGGATGTAATGCTCACAGATAACACTGATCAGTGCTATGGCCACAGGCAGGCTGTATGTAATGATCACAGATAACACTGATCAGTGCTATGGCCACAGACAGGCTGTATGTAATGATCACAGATAACACTGATCAGTGCTATGGCCACAGGCAGGCTGTATATAATGATCACAGATAACACTGATCAGTGCTATGGCCACAGGCAGGCTGTATGTAATGATCACAGATAACACTGATCAGTGCTATGGCCACAGGCAGGCTCTATGTAATGATCACAGATAACACTGATCAGTGCTATGGCCACAGGCAGGCTGTATGTAATGATCACAGATAACACTGATCAGTGCTATGGCCACAGGCAGGCTCTATGTAATGATCACAGATAACACTGATCAGTGCTATGCTATGGCCACAGGCAGGCTCTATGTAATGATCACAGATAACACTGATCAGTCCTATGCTATGGCCACAGGCAGGCTGTATGTAATGATCACAGATAACACTGATCAGTGCTATGGCCACAGGCAGGCTGTATGTAATGATCACAGATAACACTGATCAGTGCTATGGCCACAGGCAGGCTGTATGTAATGATCACAGATTACACGGATCAGTGCTATGGCCACAGGCAGGCTGTATGTAATGATCACAGATAACACTGATCAGTGCTATGCTATGGCCACAGGCAGGCTGTATGTAATGATCACAGATAACACTGATCAGTGCTATGGCCACAGGCAGGCTGTATGTAATGATCACAGATAACACTGATCAGTGCTATGGCCACAGGCAGGCTGTATGTAATGATCACAGATAACACTGATCAGTGCTATGGCCACAGGCAGGCTGTATGTAATGATCACAGATAACACTGATCAGTGCTATGGCCACAGGCAGGCTGTATGTAATGATCACAGATAACACTGATCAGTGCTATGGCCACAGGCAGGCTGTATGTAATGATCACAGATAACACTGATCAGTGCTATGGCCACAGGCAGGCTCTATGTAATGATCACAGATAACACTGATCAGTGCTATGGCCACAGGCAGGCTGTATGTAATGATCACAGATAACACTGATCCCTGCTATGGCCACAGGCAGGCTCTATGTAATGATCACAGATAACACTGATCAGTGCTATGGCCACAGACAGGCTGTATGTAATGATCACAGATTACACGGATCAGTGCTATGGCCACAGGCAGGCTGTATGTAATGATCACAGATAACACTGATCCCTGCTATGGCCACAGGCAGGCTCTATGTAATGATCACAGATAACACTGATCAGTGCTATGGCCACAGACAGGCTGTATGTAATGATCACAGATTACACGGATCAGTGCTATGGCCACAGGCAGGCTCTATGTAATGATCACAGATAACACTGATCAATGCTATAAGCAGTGAAATGGTTGCATATAATAATGTTTTACACTATTAAAACGCTAACCCCACGTTATTTAGGTTTGTAATCTGCACTCAGTAAGCAGTCTGCAGTGTTCCGGGCGTGTTCCAGGCAACTCACCCCCTCCTTAGTAGTGATAACTGCTGATCTGGCCGTCTACGCCGTCTCAATGTCTCCCCCCCCCACCATTTCAAACACAGTGCTCATGTGGTATCCAGCATCTCAGAGGCGGCCTGGCCTCAGAGCCTAACCTATCCATTATCCACATAGCTTATAACTCCAGAGCCTAACCTATTATCCACATAGCTCATAACTCCAGAGCCTAACCTATCCATTATCCACATAGCTCATAACTCCAGAGCCTAACCTATCCATTATCCACATAGCTCATAACTCCAGAGCCTAACCTATCCATTATCCACATAGCTCATAACCCCCGGAGCCTAACCTATTATCCACATAGCTCATAACCCCGGAGCCTAACCTATCCATTATCCACATAGCTCATAACCCCGGAGCCTAACCTATCCATTATCCACATAGCTCATAACCCCAGAGCCTAACCTATCCATTATCCACATAGCTCATAACCCCAGAGCCTAACCTATCCATTATCCACATAGCTCATAACCCCGGAGCCTAACCTATCCATTATCCACATAGCTCATAACCCCGGAGCCTAACCTATCCATTATCCACATAGCTCATGAGCACAAAGTTATATAAGGGATAACAGCTCCCACCTGTAAAACTTACCGATGACTCTACAGAAGGTGACAAGATACCAAAGAGAGTGGAAACTCGACGGCCGATTCCTGAGAGCATGCCTTGACCTTGCTGCAAGAATCGCTGGGAGATCTTTCCAGAAGCATCTGGCATTAACCGAACATGTTGGTTCTTTGAAGATGACAATATAAAGCTGCCAGCCTGGAATGGAAAGGAAAAGTGGTCCCTGAGAACTGGATATTCTGGATAAGGGAGCGCTCATCTGCTAGATCGGCACTCGCTTATTGAGTGTATTACACAGCTCAATAATCATGCAGCAAGGCGTGTATGTATGTGTATATTCGTGTGAGTGTATATACGAGTATGTATATATATGGTGCATGTATGGGTATATACACGTGTGTGTGTGTATATTTTGCAGGGAAATGATAACATGATCACTCCATTGGGTCATTTCGCCAAAGAAAGTCGGGGAACTGATCAAATCCCTGAACCGTTTCAGTGAAATGATCAAAAAGAACAAGCCTCAAGCCTGGTGCCTGGTTCATTGCACATATGGGCCTCCGGCTCCCGTCCCCGCTGCTGGGCCTGGTTCATTGCACATATGGGCCTCCTGCTCCCGTCCCCGCTGCTGTGCCTGGTTCATTGCACATATGGGCCTCCGGCTCCCGTCCCCGCTGCTGTGCTTGGTTCATTGCACATATGGGCCTCCGGCTCCCGTCCCCGCTGCTGTGCCTGGTTCATTGCACATATGGGCCTCCGGCTCCCATCCCCGCTGCTGTGCCTTGTTCATTGTACATATGGGCCTCCTGCTCCGGCTCCCGTCCCTGTGCCTTGTTCATTGCACATATGGGCCTCCTGCTCCCGTCCCCGCTGCTGTGCCTGGTTCATTGCACATATGGGCCTCCAGCTCCCGTCCCCGCTGCTGTGCCTGGTTCATTGCACATATGGGCCTCCTGCTCCCGTCCCTGTGCCTGGTTCATTGCACATATGGGCCTATGGCTCCCGTCCCCGCTGCTGTGCCTGGTTCATTGCACATATGGGCCTCCTGCTCCCGTCCCCGCTGCTGTGCCTGGTTCATTGCACATATGGGCCTCCAGCTCCCGTCCCCGCTGCTGTGCCTGGTTCATTGCACATATGGGCCTATGGCTCCCGTCCCCGCTGCTGTGCCTGGTTCATTGCACATATGGGCCTCCTGCTCCCGTCCCCGCTGCTGTGCCTGGTTCATTGCACATATGGGCCTCCTGCTCCCGTCCCTGTGCCTGGTTCATTGCACATATGGGCCTCCTGCTCCAGTCCCCGCTGCTGTGCCTGGTTCATTGCACATATGGGCCTCCGGCTCCCGTCCCCGCTGCTGTGCCTGGTTCATTGCACATATGGGCCTCCTGCTCCTGTCCCTGTTGCTGGTTTATTGCACATATGGGCCTCCTGCTCCCGTCCCTGTGCCTTGTTCATTGCACATATGGGCCTCCTGCTCCGGTCCCCGCTGCTGTGCCTGGTTCATTACACATATGGGCCTCCTGCTCCGGTCCCCGCTGCTGTGCCTGGTTCATTGCACATATGGGCCTCCTGCTCCCGTCCCTGTGCCTGGTTCATTGCACATATGGGCCTCCTGCTCCAGTCCCCGCTGCTGTGCCTGGTTCATTGCACATATGGGCCTCCGGCTCCCGTCCCCGCTGCTGTGCCTGGTTCATTGCACATATGGGCCTCCTGCTCCGGTCCCCGCTGCTGTGCCTGGTTCATTGCACATATGGGCCTCCTGCTCCTGTCCCTGTTGCTGGTTTATTGCACATATGGGCCTCCTGCTCCCGTCCCTGTGCCTTGTTCATTGCACATATGGGCCTCCTGCTCCGGTCCCCGCTGCTGTGCCTGGTTCATTGCACATATGGGCCTCCTGCTCCCGTCCCTGTGCCTGGTTCATTGCACATATGGGCCTCCTGCTCCGGTCCCCGCTTCTGTGCCTGGTTCATTGCACATATGGGCCTCCTGCTCCCGTCCCTGTTGCTGGTTTATTGCACATATGGGCCTCCTGCTCCGGTCCCCGCTGCTGTGCCTGGTTCATTGCACATATGGGCCTCCTGCTCCCGTCCCTGTGCCTGGTTCATTGCACATATGGGCCTCCTGCTCCGGTCCCCGCTGCTGTGCCTGGTTCATTGCACATATGGGCCTCCTGCTCCGGTCCCCGCTGCTGTGCCTGGTTCATTGCACATATGGGCCTCCTGCTCCGGTCCCCGCTGCTGGGCCTGGTTCATTGCACATATGGGCCTCCTGCTCCCGTCCCTGTGCCTGGTTCATTGCACATATGGGCCTCCTGCTCCGATCCCCGCTGCTGTGCCTGGTTCATTGCACATATGGGCCTCCTGCTCCGGTCCCCGCTGCTGTGCCTGGTTCATTGCACATATGGGCCTCCTGCTCCGGTCCCCGCTGCTGTGCCTGGTTCATTGCACATATGGGCCTCCTGCTCCCGTCCCTGTGCCTGGTTCATTGCACATATGGGCCTCCTGCTCCGGTCCCCGCTGCTGTGCCTGGTTCATTGCACATATGGGCCTCCTGCTCCGGTCCCCGCTGCTGTGCCTGGTTCATTGCACATATGGGCCTCCTGCTCCGGTCCCCGCTGCTGTGCCTGGTTCATTGCACATATGGGCCTCCGGCTCCCATCCCGCTGCTGTGCCTGGTTCATTGCACATATGGGCCACTCCCTCCCAGAGAATCGCGAATCTGAGGTATCTGTGATATCTGGGGGGGATTGGGACGTGGTAGTAGGCGTCCTTCAGGTCTATTAAGACCATGAAGGAGCCTGGCGGGATCAGGGGAATGATCGTCTTTATCGTTTCCATCGTGAAACGGTGATAGACAATCCATTTGTTCAGGTACTTTAGGTTGATTATTGTTCTGTGCGTTCCATTCGTTTTTTACTAAGAAGAGGAAGGAGTAATACCCCTGATTCTCTTCTGGGACTGGAACTGGCATCACTGCCCCTAGGGCAATCATATCCTTTACCCCTTTGAGGATTAGATTGTTTTGTTTTACTGATCCCGCATCTGTAATGAGAAACCTGGTGGGAGGAAGGCTGCTGAATTCTATCTTGTAGCCTACCTGAACAATGCTCAGGGCCCAGGGGTTGGAAGTAATGTTCTGCCAGTCCTGGGCTAACTGGAGAAGCCTTCCCCCGACCAGGGATCCGTCATTGTTTTGTGGAGGTGGACTGATTTGCATTGGGGTTGAAAAGGAAACCTCTCCCTCTACCTCCCCCTTTGGGGTAACTCCACCTTCCAGTCTTTCCTTTCCCCTTATAGTCGTTAGAGAAAAAACGGGTCTTCCGAAAGGACTGCTTTTTCCCTTTAGACTTGTCTGGTAAATCCTTCTTTTTATCTGCTGCCTTATCAAGGATTTTATCTAGCTCCGCTCCAAACACATACTCCCCTTTAAAGGGAATGGCGCATAGTTTGTTTTTGGACCATGTGTCCCCAGACCAAGACCCTAACCAGAGGGTCCTCCGGACTGAATTTGATAAGGTAGCTATCTTTGCACTAGACCGAATGGAAAACCTGGTGGCCATCTTTAATAAAGGCAGAGTGCCCAAAATTTTTTCTCTCGAGGTCTAATCAGCTAATAGGACTTCAAGCTGGTTTAACCAGACTGACATGGCCCTAGCTATAGATGTGGCTGCAATATTTGTCTTGGTTGTATAAGAGGTGGCTTCCCAAATTTTTTTAAGTAAGGAGTCACCCTTCCTATTCATTGGGTCTCTCAACTGGCTGGAGTCCTCAAAGGGGATAGAGGTCCTTTTGGCTACTTTAGCTACTTGGACGTCTATCTTAGGGATCTCATCCCAGACATTTGTTTCGGTTTTATCAAACATAAGGCGATTCTTTATCTCCCTGGAGAAAGAAAACCTTTTCTCAGTCTGTTCCCACTCCTCTAACACCAAATCCTTTAGGTTTGTGTTAATGGGGAATACTGTATGTTTTTTAGCCTTCAGGCCCCCAAACATCTCATCCACCACTGAACTCTCCTGAGCAGTCTCTTTTAAGTTCATGGTCTCCCTGACTGCTTTTATTAGGGTTTCAATGTCAGAGGAGTCAAAAAAATATTTCTTAACAGTAGCAGGAGTATGGGAAACATTCACAACCTCCTCCTCCTCATCATTATCCATCCTCTCTCCCTCCTCCAGCTCTACATCAGATGTCACATGCACAGCATTATCAGAGCTGGACGAGGAGGTAGAGATCTGTCTAATCCTCTTCCTAGGAACAGGATCCTTTCTAGGTCTAGAGCCAGAACCCGAGGGCTTAACCACCCCCATCTCCTCCTTTACAATAGATCTAATATCCTCCATGAGGGACTGTTTCTCATCTCACATTAGAGATACAGGAGGTATATAGTTGTTTGTTATAAGACAACTCTAGGGCAATGTTGCACATAATGCATCTCTTTTTAGCTGACTCTCCTCTCCTCGGGGCCTCCAGCTCTCCCTATAAGAAAATCAGAGGAGGAGACCCAATCACCCCCAGGCTAAGTCCACACAAAAAAGAAACACCTTAGCTTCTGGATAAGTACCCTACTCACTGTCGGCCTACGGCGTCCGGGCTCCGGACTTGCTCCATAGCTGCAGGGGGAGAAACAGAGCAGATTGCCACCGCGCCGGATGCTGCCGCGACCCGAAAGTGTCTCAGCAAACTACGGTCGTCACTTCCAGTAATATCACAAAGATGGCTGCTCCCACCGGAACGCGCGTGTCTACCTGGAGACTCCTGCCTCTTCCCAGAGCGACAGAGGCTTGGTAAAACTCGGGAGACCTCTGCTCAGAGTGGCGCAGAGCCCAAAAACAAGGGGGGATAGAGGCCACGCAGACCGCGATCGACCCACTCACCAGGCGGCTTAAAGGGCCCAGCCACCACAGCCTGCACTGGTAATGTTCCTTCTAGCAGGAACAAAGTTGCAGTCCTCTCTGTAGGTACAGGAAGCACTGGGGGTGTGCCTAGGGAGGGGCCTTTTAAACGGTGTTCCTGTCCCTATAGAGACGACCGGAGCATCCTCAAAAAAAAATTATAGAACAAGGTCAGCTGACCGTGTGAATTATGTCCCAATATTGGCGGCAACCCTCTTGGTAAGGAGCAGGTGATAAGAAATGGGCCGTTCACCCAGGTATGCAGTCTATAAAAGTAGAAGGAAATCACAGCCCCCAAAAAAGTGAAGGAGTTAAAATGTCCAAAAATCTTTATTCCAAAGCATATTAAGATACTTGAAAAAGACCATTGCTAATGAAACGTTGTATTAGTGCCATGCTGGAATAAACAACATTTTATATCTATATCCGCCTTGTGAGATGCTGTTACCTTTGCTGTACTTTGGACTGTGTTTGCCCTATTTGGACACTAGGGTTGGTAACTATTGCATCTCTTACTAACTTGTTTTTTATTTACTCATTAAGACTGGCAAGTCTAAGAAGAGGAGTGCTATAGTATTTTTCTATTTTTGGATTCCTGAATAAGTGACATCACCATGTTATCCAGGGAGTGACATCACCATGTTATCCAGGGAGTGACATCACCATGTTATCCAGGGAGTGACATCACCATGTTATCCAGGGAGTGACATCACCATGTTATCCAGGGAGTGACATCACCATGTTATCCAGGGAGTGACATCACCATGTTATCCAGGGAGTGACATCACCATGTTATCCAGGGAGTGACATCACCATGTTATCCAGGGAGTGACATCACCATGTTATCCAGGGAGTGACATCACCATGTTATCCAGGGAGTGACCTCAACATGTTATCCAGGGAGTGACCTCAACATGTTATCCAGGGAGTGACCTCAACATGTTATCCAGGAAGTGACATCACCATGTTATCCAGGAAGTGACATCACCATGTTATCCAGGGAGTGACATCACCATGTTATCCAGGGAGTGACATCACCATGTTATCCAGGGAGTGACATCACCATGTTATCCAGGGAGTGACATCACCATGTTATCCAGGGAGTGACATCACCATGTTATCCAGGAAGTGACATCACCATGTTATCCAGGAAGGGACGTCACCATGTTATCCAGGAAGGGACGTCACCATGTTATCCAGGAAGGGACGTCACCATGTTATCCAGGAAGGGACGTCACCATGTTATCCAGGGAGTGACATCACCGTGTTATCCAGGGAGTGACATCACCGTGTTATCCAGGAAGTGACGTCACCATGTTATCCAGGAAGTGACATCACCATGTTATCCAGGGAGTGACATCACCATGTTATCCAGGGAGTGACATCACCATGTTATCCAGGGAGTGACATCACCGTGTTATCCAGGAAGTGGTGTCACCGTGTTACCCAGGGAGTGACATCACAATGTTATCCAGGAAGTGAAGCCTTGATGCAGTAGTAAGTGCAGGGAAAAAAGCACTTTCCCGTAATAAGTGTATATTGGCGATTTGAATAACTTTTGGGGGACAATACTTAAAATTTTTTGCCGGACTTCTCCTTTAAAGGGAACCTGTCACCAGGTACGCGGACACAGAGCCCGCACGACCCCCAATGCAGTCCCCGGATACTTAACCTTTCCAGCGAGTCCCGCTCCTGGAGCCGGTCCCGGTACGAAGATATCAGCGCCTGAAGCCGTGTGCGCGCGCTGCAGAGATAGGTCCGATGCCTGTAGAGAATGACGACTCCATTCATTCTCTATTGGCATCGGACTCATCTCAGGTAATTTGCATACAGCGCACGCACGGCCTTGATATCTTCGTCCCGGGACCGGCTCCAGGAGCGGGACTCGCCGGAAAGGGTAAGTATCCGGGGGCTGCACCGGGGGGGGGATCGGGCAAGCTCTGTGCCAGCGTCCCTGGTGACAGGTTCCCTTTAATGATATTCGGCCTGTGGAATGGGATTTTATAAGGATATATAATAGGGATATAACTCGTATGTAACAGATAGGGTTATATGTATAGAAGCAGGTTCCTGTGTATACAGAATATATCAAGTGTGGTCTTTTAGAAAAGGTTGGGATGGGGTCTCTTACCTTAACAGAAGTTAAAAATGAACAAAGAGAATCTCCAACATCCACATTAGCGTCTGTGTAAAACTCTTCATGTGTCAGACTTGGCCAATAACGGACTGATCCCTCAGCTGTAGAAGCCATAACCGCAACAGACTATGGAACAAACAAGAATACAAGGTGGCGGGGTTGGTGAGCTTATACAGTATTGGTTTATTTCTAGTATCCTGCCCGCTCTGTACACTTATGGTCACGCTGCCACCGGTCACCCGTCGCCTCTCACAGCCACTATCTCGTTATACTGCAACCCAGCCCGATATCACGGAGCCCAATGGTGCAGGCTTGTACTGGAGTCCATACAGCGTAACACACTGGATTGCTTGCACACTCCATCACAGGGTATACATGGTTATAGCGCTCACCACCACTTAAGGGTAAACAGTCTCCTGGAAAGTGCAGAGCATACTGCTGATCTGGTTATAGCATTGGGTGTTTAGTCCGTCCGTGGCAGGTTCAGGGCCCTTTATTGTCCAGGTGTGAAGCTCCTCGCTTGTTTTACACTCCCGCCTCCCTTTGTGATTGACAGTCAGTTCTCAGTGAATATGCAGGATTGTTAGCAGCGCTGTGAGTCCTGACTGTCCAGCACAGAAGGACGGGGTGGTGCTGCAGAGCAGTGCATTATGGGGCCCCCCCACATGCCTGGCCCTTCCACACTGCCCAAAAACAAGTTTCTCCCAAAATAAAGCCATGACTGGACCAAACGCGAGAGTAGTGCAACACAACCATATGAGCAGGTAAAGCCAGTGGACCATCAGGTGCATCACTTTTTATTACATTAGCCGATCAGCGCAGGAATCCCGGCGGCATGGTCTATATGAAACGCAGCCTGGTTCCCGCACTCGGTGCTGTTCTTTTGCCATGCACCGGCCGATTCTATGTACTGAGGGCGGCCTGAAACCCCCCCGGCGTGACCATATTCCCTACGCAATGTGACACAGCTCCACTAGAATCAATCACACATTACAGAAAAGATATGGTCACACTGGGGGGCGGTGGCATAGAACGTTCGGTACATGGCAAAAGAACAGCGCTGAGTGCGGGAACCGGGCTGCGTATCAAAATGAACCCCGCAGCGATCGGCTAATGTAATATAAATCGTTGCATCTGATGGCCCATTACCTTTCAATATGCAGGTTCCAGGTCACATTCTCCCTGATGGTCCATTACCTTTCAATATGCAGGTTCCAGGTCACATTCTCCCTTTCTGCATACAGAGCACCATAACTTTTTTGTACCATTTTCAGGTACACGGTATTACTTCTTGCACCAGAGAGTCCCGGTCCTTGTTTTCCAGGGATACAAGCTTTGCTCCCAAGGCTCCACACTAACACTTCCCGACTGCCCCGCTATTACTGGTTTCTGCTCTTTATTCCTCCCTCACGTAGCACATACTAAGTCAGTGTATATTCCATAGGCAGAAGGCAGACGTTTCCGTGTAACATACCTGTGTAGTTGCGGCATCACCAGCAGTCGCTATGTCTACCAGATCTGCAGACCAAGCAAAGTCACTTGGCGGAAGCTGGAGCTCTTTGCATGACAAAGACTGCGGGGAAAAAAGGTGTTAGTGTAAAATTATAAAAAACAAGAGCAAAGTGTGATATAACCGTCAGCATAATGACACGATGGGCCAGGACCTGACCTGTCCGTGCAGAGGAAGCATATACAGGTATACAATGCATATAACCGCCTGATGATCCCGTCCTCTACCGAAATGTAAATGTCATGTCCTATGTTAAGTCTCTTCAGGCCTTTAGTATGAGACACACACTGTTAGGGTACGTTCACATTAACAGGATCGCTTATTCTCAGTCTCCCGGGTCACTGGCAGCCCTGTAGTGGGGACAGTGCACCAATTGGCTGAGGGGGTGTCAATGAGAAGCGATGCTGCATCCGACAACCCTCCCCCCCCAAACCGCTGGTACCATCTATCCGTCTATCTGATGACGTCCTTCCTGGTGGTGTCTTTTACATGCGCCTGGTGTCTCAGTTGGGGTAAGTAATGACCTTTTAACACCCAGCGGCTAATTAGTTAATTAGTAGACTTTTTTTTTTTCCCAAGCGAAGAAACAGGACAAAACACTTGGCACTGCAGGGGCCACAAAGCTAAAATCTGTGCTATGTGACACGTAGTATGAAGCACTGCTCGGTCTATGTTACTGCTCTACTCTGGTCTAGTTTGCCAACATGCATCACAAGTACCGACATTGGCCCATGTGTACCCTGCCACCGCCCCCCACCTCGTGTACCCTGCCACCGTCCCCCCCGTGTACCCTGCCACCGCCCCCCCTCGTGTACCCTGCCGCCACCGTCCCCCCCGTGTACCCTGCCACCGCCCCCCCTCGTGTACCCTGCCGCCACCGCCCCCCCCTCGTGTACCCTGCCACCGCTCCCCCCTCGTGTACCCTGCCACCACCGCCCCCCCTCGTGTACCCTGCCACCGCCCCCCCTCGTGTACCCTGCCACCGCCCCCCCCTCGTGTACCCTGCCACAGTCTCCCCCTCGTGTACCCTACCACCGCTCCCCCCTCGTGTACCCTGCCACCGCCCCCCCTCGTGTACCCTGCCACCGCTCCCCCCTCGTGTACCCTGCCACCGCCCCCCCCCCTCGTGTACCCTGCCACAGTCTCCCCCTCGTGTACCCTGCCGCCACCATCTCCCCTTTGTGTACCCTGCCACAGTCTCCCCTTCGTGTACCCTGCCACTGCTCCCCCTCATGAAGTGTCATCCTCTAATCTGTTGCAGAACTTCAACTCTCTATGTCACTGCTCTGGTCTAGTTACATACATACATACATCACAAGTACCCAACTTTGTGTACCCTGCCACTGTCTCCCCTTCGGGTACTCTGTCACCGTCTTTCCCTCGTGTCATTCCCCCCCCTCTCCGGGTGTTTTAAAAATAGGGTCGCAGCTGGAGTTCTCCTTTAACTCCTCTCCCCTGGACTGCAGAACCGGATCCTGGATTCTATTGTCCTATAATACAAGAGGCAGGAGGTCGCCGGAGAGGAGATGGATTTACCTTTGCAGAGGAGGACTGACTAATCTTCCAGATGATGATGTGATCCCCGCACACTAACCAGGCCCATCCCAGCTCGTGAATCTTCACCGTTAAAGGGTCGTCAACTGGTGGAGGAAAATAGTAACAGAAATAGGTCAGAAAGGGCTGAAAAGTAGAGACCAGCGAATTCACCGTAATAACAAAGCTCATCGGTCGGCTTATCAGCTGCCGCCTTGTATCTCAGCGACGCTCTGGGTGCCAGGAAAAGCTGGATACTGTCCTAGGAAACTGGGAGAAACTCTCCGGACTGGATGCAGCTTTTCTCGGCAGAGTTACAAGGCGGCAGCTGATAAGCCGACCGCTGAGCTTTGTTATTACGGTGAATTCGCTGGTCTCTACTACAAGGTGCTGACACCACAACCTATAGACCTGCCGTGTAGGCTCAGTCCTATGCTGGAGGGCGGGTCTGGGGCATCTCTAGTTGCTGCGGATGTACGTGGATGTAACACAGTATGTCCTGTTATTGTGGGTTAATGTCTGAGGCAAAGTGACCGTCTGTAACGGGAACAGGCAGCGCAATCTACAGCCGGCGGCCCTATATTATTTAATAATCCTGATATCTTGCAGTTCTCATTGTCACCACTAGGTAAAACTAAGCTGAGACTTCCTGTTGTGTCTGTGGTATTAAAGGAGAAGTCCGGCCAAAATTTATTTTTTATATATGTTATTACTTATGGAAAGTTATACAATTTTCTAATATACATTAATTATGGGAAATGCTCATATACTTCTATTTCCCTTAATTTAGTGTATCAGGAAGTGTTAGAATTCTCTCAGAAACCGTGACGTCACGACGAATGGTGTAATTCCTATGGAGTGTCCAGTAGGGGGCGCACTATATATAGAAGTCAATGAGTACCATTGACTTCTATATATAGTGCGCCCCTGCTGGACACTCCATTGGAATTACAATGGATGTGTGTATGTAATGTAATGTACTGTACTTTGCGATTAAATACATTTATGGAATACTTTGGGGAGCAAGTGTCCTTGCTCCCCAAAGTATCCCATAAATGTATTCAATAAATACATTTGCAGGGCACCGAGCAGGGAGGGAGAGAAGTACCATCTACCTTCCCCCTCCCTGCTCGGTGCTGGGAACATATACAAAGTACTACTCCCCCATTATCCGCAGATAATGGGGGAGTAGTACCTGTGCTATCTTATCGCCGCCCGCGCCGCCGCTCACACAAGTGCCGCCCGTTCCGCCGCTCACATAAGTGCCGAGCGCTCCGCCGCCGCTCACAGTAGTGCCCCCTCCTCCTCCTAGAAACACTATGGCCCCGCTGACTCCCCGCCGCCTGCCCTTGCCGCTCCTCACACTATCCGGCCGGCCACCGCTCTCTGCTCCTGCAGGTCGGCCACGTCAGCCCTCACCCACACCGGCCTGGGACACCAGAAAGCACCAGGAGCGCCGTGCTGCCGGTCGATGTGGGTGAGGGCTGACGTGGCCGACCTGCAGGAGCAGAGAGCGGTGGCCGGCCGGATAGTGTGAGGAGCGGCAAGGGCAGGCGGCGAGGAGTCAGCGGGGCCATAGTGTTTCGAGGAGGAGGGGGAGCGGAGGAGGAGGGGGCACTTCTGTGAGCGGCGGCGGAGCAGGCGGCACTTATGTGAGCGGCGGCGGCGGAGCGGGCGGCGATAAGATAGCACAGGTACTACTCCCCCATTATCTGCAGATAAGTAGTACTTTGTATATGTTCCCAGCACCGAGAAGGGAGGAGGGAGGTAGATGGCACTTCTCTCCCTCCCTGCTCGGTGCCCTGCAAATGTATTCATTGAATACATTTATGGGATACTTTGGGGAGCAAGGACACTTGCTCCCCAAAGTATTCCATAAATGTATTCAATCGCAAAGTACAGTACATTACATTACATACACACATCCATTGTAATTCCAATGGAGTGTCCAGCAGGGGCGCACTATATATAGAAGTCAATGGTACTCCCTGACTTCTATATAGAGAGCGCCCCCTGCTGGACACTCCATAGGAATTACACCATTCGTCGTGACTGTCACTGGTTCTGAGAGAATTCTAACACTTCCTGATACACTAAATTAAGGGAAATAGCAGTATATGTGCATTTCCCATAATTAATGTACATTAGAAAATTGTATAACTTTCCATAAGTAATAACATAAAAAATTAATTTTGGCCGGACTTCCCCTTTAAGAGGAGGCTGCAGTAAAGTGATCTGTACAGCATTGCAGCGTCATGTGACACCAGTAAATAGAGGAGACAATAGCAGCTCCCTGTAGGATGACCTCTTCATAGGTCACAGAACACGCTCAGTAATGTCCCACATTCATCTCAAGGGGACAGACTGTCTATTGTCCTCTATGTCCATGAGGCTTGACCTCCCTTCGTTTTCACTTGCCATAAAGTACGTCACTACCTGCTGTTCAAAGAAACTCAGGTAAGATGGCCGCCCCCATAACGGTGTACAAGAAACAACAAAAAATTACTAAAGAAAAAAAGAAATAGAAACATCCCTTAAGTGATTGGCAGAAGAAACGTTGCCCGCCCTCTATTGCCTGCAGCCATAGTGAGAGTCCCCCCCCCCCCCTTCAAGCTGCTCTCTTCCGGAGGGAGACTTTGTGGAGTTCTATAATCTTTATTACATTTGTCCGTGTAAGATTATGAATAGTCGTGGGAGACAATAGCAGCTCACTAGCAGTTATACTCGTTGTGTGTGATGTTATGAGCTGTCAGTATAGACGAGTGCATGGCGTTATAGTATCAGGCATCAGAGGATGCAGCAATACAGGGACTATGTGTCTGTATGACATAAGATGGGGGACATATGGCATAAAAAAACAACGGGGTTCTGATTCTCTACAATGGCAATGTAACAATGTAAGAGGCTGTGGTGGCGCTGAAGTTTTTCTCAGCCGTGCTCCGCCTCCTGCGGGGACAAGAAGCTGCGCATTTCTCTTCACAATTATACTATAAATAACCAAACTGGGAAGTAAAGACTAAATATTCAACGACTTAACGTGAGCGCTGGTCAGACTAACCATTCAGCGACTTACCGTGAGCGCTGGTCAGACTAACCATTCAGCGACTTACCGTGAGCGCTGGTCAGACTAACCATTCAGCGACTTACCGTGAGCGCTGGTCAGACTAACCATTCAGCGATTACCGTGAGCGCTGGTCAGACTAACCATTCAGCGACTTACCGTGAGCGCTGGTCAGACTAACCATTCAGCGACTTACCGTGAGCGCTGGTCAGACTAACCATTCAGCGACTTACCGTGAGCGCTGGTCAGACTAACCATTCAGCGACTTACCGTGAGCGCTGGTCAGACTAACCATTCAGCGATTACCGTGAGCGCTGGTCAGACTAACCATTCAGCGACTTACCGTGAGCGCTGGTCAGAGCCTCCATCACCTTCACTGGGAGGTTGGAACCAAATAACTGGACATTGTAGTTGACAGTTTCTACAGCACAAGGATGAAGGACGACTCTGGAAGAAGCGGGCCTGAAAACGAGAGGAGAGAATACAATCAGACACAGAAGCCGAGGAACAGGGTCAATAAAGCCGGAAAAAGACAAAAGTCTATAGAGTTCCACCTACAGAACCCGACTGTGCTGATCCAGAGGAAGGCAACCACCTCCCCCCCCCCCCAGGAGGCTCCATTACTATGGTGATCAGAATAATCCCTGGATCAGCGTCCTATCACATGTCATCTAGTGGCGATAACCTCATATTTATAGAGAAGCATCCAGGCCTCCCCTGTACTTATAATAGATCCGCCATGACAGCATCATGTAGCAGAGCTCCATAGTGTCACTGCTCTTACAGTAAATATAGAGATTGATAGTCTCAAAGCACTTACAGTAAAGAATATAGAGTTCCATAGTCTCACTGCTCTTACAGTAAATAGTGAGGTCCATAGTCTCACTGCTCTTACAGTAAAGAATATAGAGTTCCATAGTCTCACTGCTCTTACAGTAAAGAGAATTGAGAGTTCCAGTGTCACTGCTCTTACAGTAAAGAATCCGCAGAATCTGTGCTAATGGTGAAACCTTCTTTCCTCTAGATGCCCCCTTGTCATGGATACAGGCCTAGGTGTAATGAAGTCACTACAAAGATGTCTGTACTGTCCATTCATATATTTGTACATTGTGATAAGATCCTCTCTTATATCTCAGGGCAGTGTCCCAGTCTATGTCCCCGGGGTCCTCTCTTATATCTCAGGGCAGTGTCCCCCCAGTCTATGTCCCCGGGGTCCTCTCTTATATCTCAGGGCAGTGTCCCCCCAGTCTATGTCCCCGGGGTCCTCTCTTATATCTCAGGGCAGTGTCCCAGTCTATGTCCCCGGGGTCCTCTCTTATATGTCAGGGCAGGGTCCCCCCCAGTCTATGTCCCCAGGATCCTCTCATATCTCAGGGCAGTGTCCCAGTCTATGACCCCGGGGTCCTCTCTTATATCTCAGGGCAGTGTCCCCCCAGTCTATGTCCCCGGGGTCCTCTCTTATATCTCAGGGCAGTGTCCCCCCAGTCTATGTCCCCGGGGTCCTCTCTTATATCTCAGGGCAGTGTCCCCCCAGTCTATGTCCCCGGGGTCCTCTCTTATATCTCAGGGCAGTGTCCCCCCAGTCTATGTTCCCGGGGTCCTCTCTTATATCTCAGGGCAGTGTCCCCCCAGTCTATGTCCCCGGGGTCCTCTTTTATATCTCAGGGCAGTGTCCCCCCAGTCTATGTCCCCGGGGTCCTCTCTTATATCTCAGGGCAGTGTCCCAGTCTATGTCCCCGGGGTCCTCTCTTATATCTCAGGGCAGTGTCCCCCCAGTCTATGTCCCCGGGGTCCTCTTTTATATCTCAGGGCAGTGTCCCCCCAGTCTATGTCCCCGGGGTCCTCTCTTATATCTCAGGGCAGTGTCCCAGTCTATGTCCCCGGGGTCCTCTCTTATATCTCAGGGCAGTGTCCCCCCAGTCTATGACCCCGGGGTCCTCTTATATCTCAGGGCAGTGTCCCCCCAGTCTATGACCCCGGGGTCCTCTCTTATATCTCAGGGCATTGTTCCCCCAGTCTATGTCCCCGGGGTCCTCTCATATCTCAGGGCAGTGTCTATGTCTCCGGGGTCCTCTCATATCTCAGGGCAGTGTCCCAGTTCCGATCTGTCAGTGACATGTGCTTATCCTGTCACTGACACCGTAATCGCTATGTATTGTGGCATTTAAAGGGGAACTCTAGCTAAAGGTTAAAAAAAAATAAACCAGCTGCAGAAGCATATAGCATTGCCTACCTGTCTGACCCAGTTCTGGAACTACCCAAAATCCATTAGTTTTGGGGGTCTTCGTTCTGTATTGTGTTTCTGCACTTCCTGGTTTATCAGTTGTACACAGTACTACAGGTTCCAGAATGCAATGCTTTCCTCAGCTGTTTATCACAGTCCTCCACCCTGCCCATTTCCTGCCCAAAGCTGCTCCAAAACCTCTGTTTTCCTGTATATATTGGGGTAGTTATAGCCCCCCATAATAATGACGTCACTCTGCTTTCCTGTATATATTGGGGTAGTTATAGCCCCCCCATAATAATGAGGTCACTCTGCTTTCCTGTATATATTGGGGTAGTTATAGCCCCCCCCCCCCATAATAATGACGTCACTCTGCTTTCCTGTATATATTGGGGTAGTTATAGCCCCCCCCCCCGTAATAATGGTCACTCTGCTTTCCTGTATATATTGGGGTAGCTATAGCCCCCCCATAATAATGAGGTCACTCTGCTTTCCTGTATATATTGGGTAGTTATAGCCCCCCCATAATAATGACGTCACTCTGCTTTCCTGTATATAATGGGTAGTTATAGCCCCCCCCCCCATAATAATGACGTCACTCTGCTTTCCTGTATATAATGGGGTAGTTATAGTCCCCCCCCCATAATAATGAGGTCACTCTGCTTTCCTGTATATATTGGGTAGTTATAGCCCCCCCCCCCCATAATAATGACGTCCCCCTGCTTTCCTGTATATATTGGGTAGTTATAGCCCCCCCATAATAATGATGTCACTCTGCTTTCCTGTATATATTGGGTAGTTATAGCCCCCCCATAATAATGAGGTCACTCTGCTTTCCTGTATATATTGGGTAGTTATAGCCCCCCCCCCATAATAATGAGGTCACTCTGCTTTCCTGTATATATTGGGGTAGTTATAGCCCCCCCCCCATAATGAGGTCACTCTGCTTTCCTGTATATAATGGGGTAGTTATAGCCCCCCCCCCATAATAATGAGGTCACTCTGCTTTCCTGTATATATTGGGGTAGTTATAGCCCCCCATAATAATGAGGTCACTCTGCTTTCCTGTATATATTGGGGTAGTTATAGCCCCCCATAATAATGAGGTCACTCTGCTTTCCTGTATATATTGGGGTAGTTATAGTCCCCCATAATAATGAGGTCACTCTGCTTTCCTGTATATATTGGGTAGTTATAGCCCCCCCATAATAATGAGGTCACTCTGCTTTCCTGTATATATTGGGTAGTTATAGCCCCCCCATAATAATGAGGTCACTCTGCTTTCCTGTATATATTGGGGTAGTTATAGCCCCCCATAATAATGAGGTCACTCTGCTTTCCTGTATATATTGGGGTAGTTATAGCCCCCCCCCCATAATAATGAGGTCACTCTGCTTTCCTGTATATATTGGGTAGTTATAGCCCCCCCATAATAATGAGGTCACTCTGCTTTCCTGTATATATTGGGGTAGTTATAGCCCCCCATAATAATGAGGTCACTCTGCTTTCCTGTATATATTGGGGTAGTTATAGCCCCCCATAATAATGACGTCACTCTGCCTCGCTGCCGCATCTTTGTCTTATGAGGAGATTCTCTGCTTCTTACATTATACTTGTTGATTTAAACCTCATAGTTTATTATTCTTCCTTCCCTTATTTCAACCCAAAGACACTCCACATTATGTTACATATATTCTCGCACAGAATGGGCTTAAGGCAGGATGTAACATGCAGGCAGCACCCCTCCGCCTCTAAGGCAGGATGTAACATGCAGGCAGCACCCCTCCGCCTCTAAGGCAGGATGTAACATGCAGGCAGCACCCCTCCGCCTCTAAGGCAGGATGTAACATGCAGGCAGCACCCCTCCGCCTCTAAGGCAGGATGTAACATGCAGGCAGCACCCCTCCGCCTCTAAGGCAGGATGTAACATGCAGGCAGCACCCCTCCGCCTCTAAGGCAGGATGTAACATGCAGGCAGCACCCCTCCGCCTCTAAGGCAGGATGTAACATGCAGGCAGCACCCCTCCGCCTCTAAGGCAGGATTATACAGTGCCCTGTCAAAGTATTTGGCCGCTATGAACCTTTCTACCTTTTGCCACATTTCAGGCTTCAAACAAGGATATAGTGAGACATTTACTAAGGAGTCTAATGTGTGCAATGATTCCAATGGGGATTGGTGTGAATTTTGTTCCAATATCTTGGGACTGATTTATGAACATGTAGCACTGCCATAGTAAATGTATCTGAGTAAAAAGTCGCAAAAAATTCCCAAAAATTGTGCAAGCATATTCACCTGGTACTGACCAGACCTAGGCCTGCACCTCTTTGTGCGACTTTTTAAAAAGTCGCAAGTGATAAATTGGGCACTAATCTCGTATTATGCAAACTTTTGGATGAATACTCAAAACAGGCAGATTTAAAAAAAAAAAAAAAAAAAAAAATGGTTCATAAATAGAACTTGGACCAAAACTGGGCGAAAAATCCAATTACTGACCTAAAAATAGGCGCAAAGCCCTTATTTCCCCTATAAATTTTAATGTTTTTGTGTAGAATCAACAAGTGGGACACAATTGTGAAGTGGAACGAAATTTATTGGATCTTTTAAACTTTAACAATAAAAACATGAAAAATTGTGTACAAAATTATTTGTCCCCCTTGCATTAGTACTTTGTAGCGCCCCCTTTTGCTGCAATTACAGCGGGAAGTCGCTTGGGGTCTCTATCAGTTTTGCACATGGAAGGCCGACATGCTCACCCATTCTTCTTTGTATACAGCTGGAGTTCAGATGGAGAGCGGTTGTGAGCAGCAGTTTTCTGCTCTTTCCACAGATTCTCGGTTGGATTCTGGTCTGGACGTTGACTTGGCCGTTCTAACGCCTGAATATATGTTTATTTAGGAACCATTCTAATGTAGGATTTTACTTTGCTTTTGGATCATTGTCTTGTTGGAAGATAAATCTCCATGCCAGTCTCCGGTCTTCTGCAGGACTCCAGCAGGTTTTCTTCCAGATCTTCTCATCAATATTAACCATCTTCCCTGCCCCTGCTGAAGGAAATCCCAAATCATGATGCTGCCTCCACCATGTCTGACAGTGAGGATGGGGTGTTTAGCCGAGTTGCTTTTATGCCAAACATATCATTTTGCATTGTGGCCAAAAAGTTGGATTTTGGTTTCATCTGGTTTCATCCACGTTTGGTGTTTCCCAGGCGGTTTGTAGCAAACTGACTTTTTATTCATATGAAATGGCTTCCTTCTTGCCACTCTTCCATTACGGGCAGATTTGTGCAGTGAACAGTGAGTGTTGCCCAATGGAAGGACTCTCCCACGTCAGCTGGAGATCTCTGCACTTCATCCAAAAGGATCATGGGCCTCTTGGCTGCCTCACTCACCGGCCACTTTATTAGGTACACCATGCTAGTAACGGGTTGGATCTTCAGAACTGCCCCAATTCTTGGTGGCATAGATACAACAAGGTGCTGGAAGCTTCCTCAGAGATTTTGGTCCATAGTGACATGATGACATCACACAGTTGCCACAGATTTGTCGGCTGCACATCCATGATGCCAATCTCCCGTTCCACCACATCCCAAAGAGGCTCTATTGGATCTGGTGACTGTGGAGGCCATTGGAGTACAGTGACCTCATTGTCATGTTCAAGAAACCAGTCTGAGATGATTCTAGCTTTATGACATGGCGCATTATCCTGCTGAAAGTAGCCATCAGATGTTGGGTCCATTGTGGTCATAAAGGGATGGACATGGTCAGCAACAATACTCAGGTAGGCTGTGGCGTTGCAACCATGCTCAATTGGTACCAAGGGGCCCAAAGAGTGCCAAGAAAATATTCCCCACACCATGACACCACCACCAACAGCCTGAACCGTTGATACAAGGCAGGATGGATCCATGCTTTCATGTTGACGCCAAATTCTGACCCTACCATCCGAATGTCGCAGCAGAAATCGAGACTCAGACCAGGCAACGTTTTTCCAATCTTCTACTGTCCAATTTCGATGAGCTTGTGCAAATTGTAGCCTCAGTTTCCTGTTCTTAGCTGAGCGGAGTGGCCCCCGGTGTGGTCTTCTGCTGCTGTAGCCCATCTGCCTCAGAGTTGGCCGTACTGTACGTTCAGAGATGCTCTTCTGCCTACCTTGGTTGTAACGGTTGGCTATTTGAGTCACTGTTGCCTTTCTATCAGCTGGAACCAGTCTGCCCATTCTCCTCTGACCTCTGGCATCAACAAGGCATTTCGGCCCACAGAACTGCCGCTCACTGGATGGTTTTTCTTTTTCGGACCATTCTCTGTTAACCCTAGAGATGGTTGTGCGTGAAAATCCCAGTAGAGCAGCAGTTTCTGAAATACTCAGACCAGCCCTTCTGGCACCAACAACCATGCCACGTTCAAAGGCCCTCAAATCACCTTTCTTCCCCATACTGAACTGCAGGAGATTGTCTTGACCATGTCTACATGCCTAAATGCACTGAGTTGCCGCCATGTGATTGGCTGATTAGAAATTAAGTGGTAACATGCAGTTGGACAGGTGTACCTAATAAAGTGGCCGGTGAGTGTATGATATAATGATAAATAGCAGATATATGATATAATGAGTAATAGCAGATGATATATCATATAATGATAAATAGCAGATATATGATATAATGAGTAATAGCAGATGATATATGATATAATGATAAATAGATGATATATCATATAATAAATAGCGGATAAGGTTGCAGCATGCAACTTAAGAGTGGCCGACTTGAGACCTTCTGTTATATCCTAGAAGAGAACGGCCTCATTTTCCTAGACTGTAGGAATCACAGCCTCAGAGAGGCCTCTGCTCCTTAACATAGACTCAGGATTCAGGTCGACATCTTGAGTCTTGACAGATCCGGAAGGAACTGGTCCCTGAAGAAATAGAAGGCGAAGGCTCAAATCCAAAAGTGGAAGAGCCCAGAGGCTCCAGGACCCGCCTCCGTACAAGGCCTGACTACACCTTCTGGCCGAAATGGTACCGGATAATGACAGCCATTTCCACTGTTAGGATTTCCTGTAGTGTCCCAGGAAAGAGCCAAAAGATAAAAGGATTGTATTCAAGACTGAAAATCAAGGCTGTTCAAGTACATCCACCGCCACATCTCTTGGAAAGAACTTCTATACCTCCCTGTTCTGATAATCTGCAAACAAATCAGAGGCAGACCCAATTGAGGGATAAAATCTGGACCTTCTTCCTTGAGACACCCTTCACTCATGAAAATGGATAGACTGCTATGATAAACCATGTGAATCATAAGATATGTGGCTGTTAGGGATAAATATGTCGCTCCGCTAGGTGAAGATCCAATCTGAATGGATTGAAGTGGATCCTGCTCTGCACTATTCTGGTGTCTCAGATGTGCCACAGTGGTATTGTTGTCCAATAAGATGTGAATCGTTAGATTGCAGATATTCTTCGCCTGCTGTAAGGCACCCGACTGCCTGCAGCACTTTAAGGCCTGAGGACCTTGCTGCTGTCCTTGGAGATAGCAGCAACTGGCCAATGTCTGTGACTAATCTTATCTTAGGAAGAGGGATACAAAGAAACCCCCATCTTCAAGTAAGCCATGTAGGCCAACATATAGAGACCACCAGACCTGTGGAGAAAAGGATACCTGTGCCTGATTCACAATGACAAGTCTATTGGTTTATTACAGTAAGAATCTAGAATGAGTCTGATTCTAAGGTGTCACTGGAGAATAAGTAGTCATGGATTCCAAATGGACATGGTCCTCAAGTGTAACCAGGCCTCCTACATTGGGAACAGTCTAGTCTTCTCCACCAGAGATACCCAATCTGAGGGGAGAGAGGACATTATTACCTAGGAATCCGGAGGATCCCCAAATATATTTTGGGTGTCTGGGTTGAGATATGATTGCTGATTGTTTATCGGCCACCCCCAGGAATAAAGATCATCACTGGCTGTCATTTTCTGAACAGCTTCTATGTGGAATCTGTCAAAGGAAGAAAACTCAACCAGACAGGCGGAAATATTTATCCCAAACCGATGAAGGTGGGGAATCAACTTCCCCATAAACTAGAGAAGATGCAAAAGGGCTGATGAATCCTGAAGGAGAGAGCACTGCATTGATAATGCTGGACACAACTGCCCATGCAAACTGCTACTAAAGACAAGAGGTGAAACATAGTAGAAGCATCTCTTTAAGTCGATTAAAGCCCTCATAGCATCCTATAGATTAAGTTGAGTAGTAGACTACATGGATTCCATCTTGAATCCTCTGTATCAGATAAATTTTGATGGGTTCCAGGTTTATACTAAGCCTGTATGTTCCGTTCACTTACTAAATAAGGAATAGCTGAAAGGAGCCCCTTCTCTAACCCTGGCACTGGGACAGAGGTCACACACAGGGCTTTATCAGCTTCTAGATACTGTAGAAGACTCCTGATTAAAGGAGCTGAGAAGGTAGGTGGATTAGGAAATATTTGGGGGGAGAAGATGACTATATTGAAGTCCCGAAGAATAAGGTCCAGGATCCAGCTGACTTGGGTGACACACATCCAGGCCTCCTGAACTCCAGAATCTCCCCCCACCTCCAGGATAGTGACCTGTTGTAGTCCTGGGAGGCCTTGGGAGAGGTCCATAGACATCCCTCCTATAATGCTCCTGAATTTTATGGTGCTACATTGAACCCATACTTCTTAACTACTGAAGGTCTATTAGAACAGACGAATTTCCCAGATACTGTCAAGGGCAGACTGGAGACCTTGCATAGAATGGGACTGTCAGATCCTTTGTCAATTATTTTTTTTTTTTGTGACTTATGGCAGAAAAGGTAGAACCCAATTCTTGGCACCATACGGACCATCACCGCTGAGGAATCAGCCAAGAAGGCTAAGGAATCGCTATAAAAGAAAATACATCAATAATGTGATCCCGAGGGAAAATATTTATTTATTTATTTTGATGGTCGTCTCTGATTGATTCCCATATGTACTGCACAAGAACACATGTAGCAGCAACATTTCTCACAAGAGAAAAGTAACAGTCTAAGACTTGTACAAATCCTCCTGGCCTCAGTTGAAGAGCCTACAAATGGCAAGGTGATTACTAGTAACTAACCCACCTGGGTGTCTAAATCTCATTCTTCCCAGGTCTTGTTAATCATCAGTGATGAGGCCTGAAAGGTCTGCTGAATAGGAACTAGCTTCCACATGCTAAGACCAGCAAACAACTCATCTCCAATACATCACACCTCTTGTGTATCCTCCATCCCAGTAGAAGTCTGACAGAGAGAAGGTAAGATCAAATGGGAAAATATATTCCCTAGACTCTGTATCAAATCTGATAGAGCAGAGAAGCCTAGAGATAAATTACTGGATCCAAATAGTTGAATCAGATAATGTACAAGACTCAAACCTAGAAGCAAAAGGACAGGGCCTGTGACTCCTAGATTTAGGTACCCCCGGTACACTGAAAGCTGCTAAAGCCATAAGAAGGTGCAGCAATAGGTGTAGCAGCTGCCATATCAACCTTCATTATCTGACCGAACAGATAGGAAGGAAGAACTGGCCTCTATAATGATGACATAAAAACAGGATATTTTATGTTCTTGTTAATGAAGGAGAGAGGCCGCATAGTAACAGGTAAATCTCCTCACAGGAGTAGCTCCTTCTCACAAAAATAATGCTAGGAGCAAAACCTTATCCATACATACATAAGTATATATATCACAGTCCTAAGCACCAAGGTGAAGACAGCATGCTGGTGCCCACACAGAGTAATATATATCGCCCTGAAAGGTATAGGAAAGAAGAGAGGGAGATAGAAAACTGGGACGGTCAGAACTATACAAGCTGACCCCTAGCACTCTCCCCCAAGTGTAGCAGACTTTAGTTGGCATACTTACCACCGGCAGCGGCAGAGGCGGCTAGTCTGCAGCAGGATTCCTCATAGGTGATGCAGTGGATCAGACTTCAGAAGACTGATGACACACAACTCTGCAGATTTTCCAAACTTGCCGCCCGGCGTCCTCGGAAGACCAGAAGTTCTGTCTCTTCCGGCACATGGCGTCAGCGTGCTCCCCCCACTGAAGGCATCGCTGAAAGACTAGGCCTCAGGCCTGACCTCCGCCGAACGCCCGTACATTGCGGGCGGAAGTAGGCCGCAAACGCCGACCACTAGGCCACAGCACGACCAGTCCCAGGACGCGCGTATACAAAAGGAGAGGTCCGGAGGTTGCAGCAACGGAAACTCTCTGCACGCCCCTGCCACGTCAGGGATGGCGCGAGGAGAACCAGCGGGCCATCCCTTTCCCCAGATTCGAAGATCAGCCAGCCGCCTCCATGGGAAGGAAAGAGGTTAAACCCCGAGCGATCCCTGCTGGTAGGGGAAATAAATCTTCAAACAGGGGAATCTTCTCATCTTCACCATGGATCCCCCACCTCTCGTGCCTGCCCTACAGGGACAGGAAAAGCACTGGTGCTAGCAGGAAGGGAAGGGGCTTTTAACCTCTCATGTTTGTGCTTTTCCTGTCCCTAGGGCATGAGTTAACTACTGTGGTGCCGTTGTGAAGGTGAGGAGAGAAATCTTTTGTGTCCAAACCAAGCTTTATATTTCTCCACAACAGTATCTGGATTGAAGTTGAAGGATCAAAATGAACGATTTCTCGCTTGTCGCTTGATCGCTCGCTGTGTTTACACAGAACGATTATCGCTTAAATGCAATAGTTATCGTGTAAATTCGAACGATAATCGTTCCATCTAAAAGGACCATAAGATAGAGCAGGTGCCTGTGTATGGAGACTATGACAGAGCAGGTGCCTGTGTACGGAGACTATGACAGAGCAGGTGCCTAGAGCAGGTGCCTGTGTATGGAGACTATGACAGAGCAGGTGCCTGTGTACGGAGACTATGACAGAGCAGGTGCCTGTGTACGGAGACTATGACAGAGCAGGTGCCTGTGTACGGAGACTATGACAGAGCAGGTGCCTAGAGCAGGTGCCTGTGTATGGAGACTATGACAGAGCAGGTGCCTGTGTACGGAGACTATGACAGAGCAGGTGCCTGTGTACGGAGACTATGACAGAGCAGGTGCCTGTGTACGGAGACTATGACAGAGCAGGTGCCTGTGTACGGAGACTATGACAGAGCAGGTGCCTGTGTACGGAGACTATGACAGAGCAGGTGCCTGTGTACGGAGACTATGACAGAGCAGGTGCCTAGAGCAGGTGCCTGTGTACGGAGACTATGACAGAGCAGGTGCCTGTGTACGGAGACTATGACAGAGCAGGTGCCTGTGTACGGAGACTATGACAGAGCAGGTGCCTGTGTACGGAGACTTTATTACACACAAGTGGATTCTATTTATCATCAGTCATGTAAGACGACATTGGATCAGTCACAGATCCTGACTGACTTTCTGGAGGGAGTTTGCTGCAAAAAGGAGTAAAGGAGCCAAAAAATGATGCACGCCCCACTTTTAAATTTAAAGTTTAAAGATCCAATAAATCTTTGTTCCACTTAATGATTGTGTCCCACTTGTTGATTAAAAAAAATAAAAATTTTATATCTTTATGTTTTAAGCCTGAAATGTGGCAAAAGGTTGAAAAGTTCAAGGGGGCCCAATACTTCCACAAGGCACTGTATACATGGCCGGCACCCTTCCCCATTTATTATTTATACAGTTATTTCTGAGCAGCCTATAACCCTGGAGATTAACCGCCCAGTCATAGGGATCACCCAGCTGTATCTCACTTACCCCCACTATATCGCATTCCTCTTCCACCATTATTAGTTGTAATTCCTCAGCTTTATTAGTGAGGCTTCTAGTATTTGTATACATACATTATATATGTTTGCCGTATTTCCTTTCCTCTAATAACTAGTGACTGTTCTATCCCCTTTTTGCCGTTTCACCCCCAGATCTCCATCTTCTATATTGTAGCTGCCTTCCCCCAACCTCTTAGCCATCTTCTCCCCCAGCACAGCTCCTGAGCCACTTATTTACCTGCCTAATCTGCCACTGTCTCAGGTGTGGCTTGTGGTACAGGTAATATTTAGGAAAATATCACCTTGGAGGTCCTAGACCTCGGAGGTCTCCCACACACCGGTGCCATGCCTCCCTCCGCTCCCACACACCGGTGCCATGCCTCCCTCCGCTCCCACACACCGGTGCCATGCCTCCCTCCGCTCCCACACACCGGTGCCATGCCTCCCTCCGCTCCCACACACCGGTGCCATGCCTCCCTCCGCTCCCACACACCGGTGCCATGCCTTCCTCCGCTCCCACTCACCACACACCGGTGCCATGCCTTCCGCAGCTCCCACACACCGGTGCCATGCCTCCCGCAGCTCCCACACACCGGTGCCATGCCTCCCGCAGCTCCCACACACCGGTGCCATGCCTCCCGCAGCTCCCACTCACCGGTGCCATGCCTCCCGCCGCTCCCACACACCGGTGCCATGCCTCCCTCCGCTCCCACTCACCACACACCGGTGCCATGCCTCCCTCCGCTCCCACACACCGGTGCCATGCCTCCCTCCGCTCCCACACACCGGTGCCATGCCTCCCGCCGCTCCCACACACCGGTGCCATGCCTCCCTCCGCTCCCACTCACCACACACCGGTGCCATGCCTCCCTCCGCTCCCCCACACCGGTGCCATGCCTCCCGCCGCTCCCACACACCGGTGCCATGCCTCCCTCCGCTCCCACACACCGGTGCCATGCCTCCCTCCGCTCCCACACACCGGTGCCATGCCTCCCGCCGCTCCCACACACCGGTGCCATGCCTCCCGCCGCTCCCACACACCGGTGCCATGCCTCCCTCCGCTCCCACACACCGGTGCCATGCCTCCCTCCGCTCCCACACACCGGTGCCATGCCTCCCTCCGCTCCCACACACCGGTGCCATGCCTCCCGCAGCTCCCACACACCGGTGCCATGCCTCCCGCAGCTCCCACACACCGGTGCCATGCCTCCCGCAGCTCCCACACACCGGTGCCATGCCTCCCGCAGCTCCCACACACCGGTGCCATGCCTCCCGCAGCTCCCACACACCGGTGCCATGCCTCCCGCAGCTCCCACACACCGGTGCCATGCCTCCCGCAGCTCCCACACACCGGTGCCATGCCTCCCGCAGCTCCCACACACCGGTGCCATGCCTCCCGCAGCTCCCACACACCGGTGCCATGCCCCCCGCAGCTCCCACACACCGGTGCCATGCCCCCCGCAGCTCCCACACACCGGTGCCATGCCTCCCTCCGCTCCCACACACCGGTGCCATGCCTCCCTCCGCTCCCACACACCGGTGCCATGCCTCCCTCCGCTCCCACACACCGGTGCCATGCCTCCCTCCGCTCCCACACACCGGTGCCATGCCTCCCTCCGCTCCCACACACCGGTGCCATGCCTCCCGCCGCTCCCACACACCGGTGCCATGCCTCCCGCCGCTCCCACACACCGGTGCCATGCCTCCCGCCGCTCCCACACACCGGTGCCATGCCTCCCGCAGCTCCCACACACCGGTGCCATGCCTCCCGCAGCTCCCACACACCGGTGCCATGCCTCCCTCCGCTCCCACACACCGGTGCCATGCCTCCCTCCGCTCCCACACACCGGTGCCATGCCTCCCTCCGCTCCCACACACCGGTGCCATGCCTCCCTCCGCTCCCACTCACCGGTGCCATGCCTTCCTCCGCTCCCACACACCGGTGCCATGCCTCCCTCCGCTCCCACACACCGGTGCCATGCCTCCCTCCGCTCCCACACACCGGTGCCATGCCTCCCTCCGCTCCCACACACCGGTGCCATGCCTCCCTCCACTCCCACACACCGGTGCCGTGCCTCCCTCCGCTCCCACACACCGGTGCCGTGCCTCCCTCCGCTCCCACACACCGGTGCCGTGCCTCCCTCCGCTCCCACACACCGGTGCCGTGCCTCCCTCCGCTCCCACACACCGGTGCCGTGCCTCCCTCCGCTCCCACACACCGGTGCCGTGCCTCCCTCCGCTCCCACACACCGGTGCCGTGCCTCCCTCCGCTCCCACACACCGGTGCCGTGCCTCCCTCCGCTCCCACACACCGGTGCCGTGCCTCCCTCCGCTCCCACACACAGGTGCCGTGCCTCCCTCCGCTCCCACACACAGGTGCCGTGCCTCCCTCCGCTCCCACACACCGGTGCCGTGCCTCCCTCCGCTCCCACACACCGGTGCCGTGCCTCCCTCCGCTCCCACACACCGGTGCCGTGCCTCCCTCCGCTCCCACACACCGGTGCCGTGCCTCCCTCCGCTCCCACACACCGGTGCCGTGCCTCCCGCCGCTCCCACACACCGGTGCCATGCCTCCCTCCGCTCCCACACACCGGTGCCATGCCTCCCTCCGCTCCCACACACCGGTGCCATGCCTCCCTCCGCTCCCACACACCGGTGCCATGCCTCCCTCCGCTCCCACACACCGGTGCCATGCCTCCCTCCGCTCTCACACACCGGTGCCATGCCTCCCTCCGCTCCCACACACAGGTGCCATGCCTCCCGCCGCCCCCACACACCGGTGCCATGCCTCCCGCCGCTCCCACACACCGGTGCCATGCCTCCCGCCGCTCCCACACACCGGTGCCATGCCTTCCTCCGCTCCCACTCACCACACACCGGTGCCATGCCTCCCTCCGCTCCCACACACCGGTGCCATGCCTCCCGCAGCTCCCACACACCGGTGCCATGCCTCCCTCCGCTCCCACACACCGGTGCCATGCCTCCCTCCGCTCCCACACACCGGTGCCATGCCTCCCTCCGCTCCCACACACCGGTGCCATGCCTCCCTCCGCTCCCACACACCGGTGCCATGCCTCCCTCCGCTCTCACACACCGGTGCCATGCCTCCCTCCGCTCCCACACACCGGTGCCATGCCTCCCTCCGCTCCCACACACCGGTGCCATGCCTCCCTCCGCTCTCACACACCGGTGCCATGCCTCCCTCCGCTCTCACTCACCACACACCGGTGCCATGCCTCCCTCCGCTCTCACTCACCACACACCGGTGCCATGCCTCCCTCCGCTCTCACACACCGGTGCCATGCCTCCCTCCGCTCCCACACACCGGTGCCATGCCTCCCTCCGCTCCCACACACCGGTGCCATGCCTTCCTCCGCTCCCACACACCGGTGCCATGCCTCCCTCCGCTCCCACACACCGGTGCCATGCCTCCCTCCGCTCCCACACACCGGTGCCATGCCTCCCTCCGCTCCCACTCACCACACACCGGTGCCATGCCTCCCTCCGCTCCCACACACCGGGGCCATGCCTCCCGCAGCTCCCACACACCACACACCGGTGCCATGCCTCCCGCAGCTCCCACACACCGGTGCCATGCCTCCCGCCGCCCCCACTCACCGTGTACCCCCGAGTGTCACCCTCCGCCCTGAAGGCGAAAACCCCGCTAAGGGTGAGGATCCGCCGGGAGGGACAAGACTTCTCCTTCCAGTAGGGCCGCGAACACCGAGGGGTCTCCGGGCAGTAGCCACAGCCTGAGCCCGGGGAGAAGGGAACATGATGAGGAGTCTCCCGCCACAGGCTGCACGGCGCGTGTAACAGGGAGATGACACAAGCGGCCGCTGCCAGTGACGTGAGGTAAAGGGGCGGCGGGGGGGGGGCGGAGCGGGCTGTGAGTGACAGGCGGCGGGGGCGGAGTGACAGGCGGCGGGGGGGGCGGAGCGGGCTGTGAATGACAGGCGGCGGGGGCGGAGCGAGCTGTGAGTGACAGGCGGCGGGGGCGGAGCGAGCTGTGAGTGACAGGCGGCGGGGGCGGAGCGGGCTGTGAGTGACAGGCGGCGGGGGCGGAGCGGGCTGTGAGTGACAGGCGGCGGGGGCGGAGTGACAGGCGGCGGGGGGGGGCGGAGCGGGCTGTGAGTGACAGGCGGCGGGGGCGGAGCGGGCTGTGAGTGACAGGCGGCGGGGGCGGAGCGGGCTGTGAGTGCCAGGCGGCGGGGGGCGGAGCTGGCTGTGAGTGACAGGCGGCGGGCAGCACCTCACACAGCAGCTGCTGCCATTATCTCCTCACAGCGCCGGCTCCGCGGTGCCCAATGACGGCTCCAGAGAGATGCGCCTGAGCCAGCCCCTTCAGTCATGACCCGGAGAACCCGTGACTGCCGGGGGCGGGGTTACATGGCTGAGTGGCTACTTGTGAAAAGGATCACCAGTACGAGGTATGAGGGAAAACAAAATGGAGCAAAAGCCTGGAAGATGGGGGTGATGGTGGCGGCGGCGTGCTGGGCAGGTACCGGGCTGCGGGGGCGCCTCACGGGCACAGGCGGGAAGTTTGCTGGGGAAGTTTGGCAGATGGCTGCGCTCAGGGTGGCATGGCTCATCTGTGAGGTAAACACGGGGCCATCCCGTACAATGGTGTGTGAGGAAGGGACCGGGACACACAGGCCGGGCATGGCGGGAGCCTCAGCACACCCGGTCACCGGCCTCACACCGGGATCCTGGGCTTCATTCATACTAGGAGAGACGGTTACAGGAACCGCTGCGGCTTTCTATAGGGCAGGCTGTAGTGGTATATATATATATATATATATATATATATATATATATATATATATATATATATATATATATAGTGTTATAGGGGGCAGGCTGTAGTGGTATATAGTGTTATAGGGGGCAGGCTGTAGTAGTATATAGTGTTATAGGGGGCAGGCTGTAGTAGTATATAGTGTTATAGGGGGCAGGCTGTAGTAGTATATAGTGTTATAGGGGGCAGGCTGTAGTAGTATATAGTGTTATAGGGGGCAGGCTGTAGTAGTATATAGTGTTATAGGGGGCAGGCTGTAGTATATATAGTGTTATAGGGGGCAGGCTGTAGTATATAGTGTTATAGGGGGCAGGCTGTAGTAGTATATATATATATATAGTGTTATAGGGGGCAGGCTGTAGTGGTATATAGTGTTATAGGGGGCAGGCTGTAGTATATATATATATATATATATATATATATATATATAGTGTTATAGGGGGCAGGCTGTAGTATATAGTGTTATAGGGGGCAGGCTGTAGTATATAGTGTTATAGGGGGCAGGCTGTAGTATATATAGTGTTATAGGGGGCAGGCTGTAGTAGTATATAGTGTTATAGGGGGCAGGCTGTAGTAGTATATAGTGTTATAGGGGGCAGGCTGTAGTATATAGTGTTATAGGGGGCAGGCTGTAGTATATAGTGTTATAGGGGGCAGGCTGTAGTATATATAGTGTTATAGGGGGCAGGCTGTAGTATATATAGTGTTATAGGGGGCAGGCTGTAGTATATAGTGTTATAGGGGGCAGGCTGTAGTAATATATATATATATATAGTGTTATAGGGGGCAGGCTGTAGTGGTATATAGTGTTATAGGGGGCAGGCTGTAGTATATATAGTGTTATAGGGGGCAGGCTGTAGTATATATAGTGTTATAGGGGGCAGGCTGTAGTATATATAGTGTTATAGGGGGCAGGCTGTAGTATATATAGTGTTATAGGGGGCAGGCTGTAGTATATATAGTGTTATAGGGGGCAGGCTGTAGTATATATAGTGTTATAGGGGGCAGGCTGTAGTAGTATATATAGTGTTATAGGGGGCAGGCTGTAGTATATATAGTGTTATAGGGGGCAGGCTGTAGTATATAGTGTTATAGGGGGCAGGCTGTAGTATATAGTGTTATAGGGGGCAGGCTGTAGTAGTATATAGTGTTATAGGGGGCAGGCTGTAGTAGTATATAGTGTTATAGGGGGCAGGCTGTAGTATATAGTGTTATAGGGGGGCAGGCTGTAGTATATAGTGTTATAGGGGGCAGGCTGTAGTATATATATATATATAGTGTTATAGGGGGCAGGCTGTAGTATATATAGTGTTATAGGGGGCAGGCTGTAGTAGTATATAGTGTTATAGGGGGCAGGCTGTAGTATATAGTGTTATAGGGGGCAGGCTGTAGTATATATATATATATAGTGTTATAGGGGGCAGGCTGTAGTATATAGTGTTAGAGGGGGAAGGCTGTAGTATATATATATATAGTGTTATAGGGGGCAGGCCGTAGTGCTATATAGTGTTATAGGGGGCAGGCTGTAGTGCTATATAGTGTTATAGGGGGCAGGCTGTAGTAATATATATAGTGTTATAGGGGGCAGGCTGTAGTAATATATATAGTGTTATAGGGGGCAGGCTGTAGTAATATATATAGTGTTATAGGGGGCAGGCTGTAGTAATATATATAGTGTTATAGGGGGCAGGCTGTAGTAGTATATAGTGTTATAGGGGGCAGGCTGTAGTATATAGTGTTATAGGGGGCAGGCTGTAGTGCTATATAGTGTTATAGGGGGCAGGCTGTAGTGCTATATAGTGTTATAGGGGGCAGGCTGTAGTGCTATATAGTGTTATAGGGGGCAGGCTGTAGTAATATATATAGTGTTATAGGGGGCAGGCTGTAGTAATATATATAGTGTTATAGGGGGCAGGCTGTAGTAATATATATAGTGTTATAGGGGGCAGGCTGTAGTGCTATATAGTGTTATAGGGGGCAGGCTGTAGTGCTATATAGTGTTATAGGGGGCAGGCCGTAGTGCTATATAGTGTTATAGGGGGCAGGCTGTAGTGCTATATAGTGTTATAGGGGGCAGGCTGTAGTGCTATATAGTGTTATAGGGGGCAGGCTGTAGTGCTATATAGTGTTATAGGGGGCAGGCTGTAGTAATATATATAGTGTTATAGGGGGCAGGCTGTAGTGGTGTTATCCTTATTCTCTGCTGTTCTATACAATAAGAAATGACTGCAGGATATATTATTGCCGGACCCATTGATGGGTAACAGGACTGCCCCCAGCCCCTCAGCACATCTGGGCTCAGCATTAGAGGAATCCCTGTGTGAACCTGGCCTTACAAGCTTGTATTTTGGTGGGTGAGTGGGGGGAAGGGAGCCATGCTTGACATAGCAATCACATCAGAAAGGACCCGATCCATATCCATTGCCTCCCATCCCTGCAGCAGTTAGATCAATTGGAAGGCGGATGTAACGCTGAACGCCTTTTGTGATGAGCCGTACAATATTGGTAGAGTACACAACAAAATCCTCCACTATAATAGCATGTGGCTATAGATATTCATGTATTCACCTCATCCATAATGATACTAAGCCATAATCTTGGTTATCAGTTCTGGATGTATGTTCGTCATTGCATTTGCCAGTGTCTGGCGTGGTTTTATGCATCTTCTGTGCGGATCTTAAAGGTATTCTGGGCGTATTGTAGCCATGCTTGGTCTATGCACGGGTGGTGTTCTACAGACTGGACCTCGGAGCTCCCAACATCGTAATGAATCATTCTACCTGGAGCTCCGAGGTGCGGTCCTCAGGACACTACCCATGCACGGACAGTTTTTTGTGGATGTGTGAATGCTCCCCCCAGGCTTGGTGTTGCAGTGTTTTTTGGGGGGGAGGATTTTCACAGTAGTTTTTGAGCCAATGCTAGAAGTGCCGCCAGTGGGGAGGAGATGTGCAAGTCCTTCATTAAGAGTTCACAAGTAACGTTGGCTCAAATACTGCAGCAAATAACAAATGTGATGTGTGTGATGCCGGTCCTAGAATACACTCGCACATAATTTATACTGGTATAAGTAATTAAAATCCACGGTAGATCATGTGAACGTACCATTACTGGGGGGTTTCCTTCAGACATGGCATATCCTTATGATGTGACATATACAGGTCCACCTCTGCGATTCCCACCTATGTAGGGGACAGAGGGGCTCCAACCCCCCCCCCCCCCCGTGAGCAGTCCTCTAGGCCAAACGTGAATGAAAACCGCAGAACACGTTAATGTCTACATGGAGAATATCTGGTGAGGACTTTACAGATTTTTTGGTTTTGCCGTATTTTAAAAAATTTTTTTTTATGTAAGTCTTCATAAAGCACCAAAAAAAAAGTGTTTACCCCAAAAAACTGAACTGAAACCAATATAGATTAAAGCGTAACTGTCATGTTTTTTTTTATTGCAGAAATCAGTAGTATAAGCGATTTTAAGAAACTCTGTAATAGGTTTCATCAGCCAAAAAAGCCTCCTTCTGTCCTCAAGAAGCAATCTCTCAGCCTCCCCCCCCCCCCCCCCCCCCCCCCCTGACTTCTTATCTGTGCATTATCAGGCAAGCACGTCTTCATTACAGAGAAGCCAGTGAAGACAGGTTCTGCTCTCTCCATTGTAAGCCTATGAAGGGGGGGGGGGCCGAGGGAGATGAGGGAGCAGGAAGAGGTGACATGAAGGTCAGCTGTTTGTAGACTCTCTGGGCAGCTAAAACGCTAAATTCAGGTGTCAGAAAGGTCAGTGCTTATCTATGAACTTACTGAGAGAAGATTGCAGGGTGTTGTGCTGTGCAGGACTGCTCTGTGCTCACTCACTCCTCACAGCCCCTCCCCTCTCCATAGCCACATAATGGAGACAGAAATCCTGCTTCATCTGATGTGAGGAGGGAGGCTGGGAGATTGCTTTTTCACTACAGAAGGAAACTCTTTTAGTACATAAAACCTATTACAGAGTTTCTTAAAATCGCTTGTACTGTTCATATTTAATGTTTTCAGAAAAATGACCCTGAAATGACAGTTACGCTTTAAGACTATAATGGAAGGATTTGCAAACTTTTTTGTGTTTTGGGTTTACTCCTGGTTTTGGTAAAAATGGTCCCCAAAATACTGTGTTTGATTCCAGCCTAAGGGCCGTATTACATGGCCTGATGGCTTAGTGTAAGCAAGCACCGATCTACTAGAGCCCATGTCCCTAGCACATGCCTGACCACGTCCCTGATGCTTCTTTCCGCTTCCAAGGGTCTTCCTGTCTTCTTGCTGTTTGCGGCCGCCTGTGAAACTAGAGCCGGCCTCTGAAGTGATAGACTGCTCAGCCAAAGTACTTTATCACCCTGCAACCATTTTATCTGGAGGTCCACACCTCTGTCGTTGGGGCAGGCGCAGTTCTTTCCAGAAAAACGACATGGGCAAATCGGTTACTTGCAGATTTTTCTCTAAGACCTCTACTGCCAAGAGGAATTGCTCCATTGGAGACAGAGAGCTATCAAGCTGGCCGTGGAATATTTTAGACATCTTCTCGAAGGGGCACTCCATTTAGTGACAGTCTATACAGATCACAAAAATGTTATGTATCTGCAGACCACTCAGCATCTGAATCCCTATTAGGCCTGTTGGTCCCTCTTCTTTCGTTTTAGTTTCCTTTTTCGACCAACAGCCAAGAACATTAAGGCTGATGCACTGTCTAGACCATGGGTCTCCAAACTGCGGCCCTCCAGCTGTTGCGAAACCACAACTCCCATCATGCCTAGACAGCTTAAGCCTTGGATTTGGCTGTCCAGGCATGATGGGAAATGTAGTTTTGCAACAGCTGGAGGGCCGCAGTTTGGAGACCCATGGTCTGGACCATCGGACGTCAAAGGCTTGGTCCCAGATCCTCAGCATGTTCTTCTGTCATGGCCAAAGGTTTTGGCACCCCTGATTTCTTTCCAGGAAAGGAAGTATTCCTATGTTATATACATGTTTATTTCCTTTGTGTGTATTGGAACAACACAAAAAAACAGAGGGAAAAAAGGCAGGGTATGAGGGTAAATAACTTTGTTTCAAGCCTGTGATGCTTATCACAGGTGAGTTTGAATGAGCAACAGGTGTGAGCAATTTAAAGATCAGTCCTGAAACCATATAAAAAGGAGAGAAGTTGACTCAATCTTTGCATTGTGTCTGTGTGCCATACTAAGCATAGAGAACAGAAAGAAGAGAAGACTACTGTCTGAGGACTTGACAAACAAAATTGTGGAAAAATATCAACAATCTCAAAGTTACAAGTCCATCTCCAGAGATCTCCAGGACATGTTCCTTTGTCCATGGTGCGCAACATAAACAAGAAGTTTACAACCCATGGCACTGTAGCTAATCTCCCTGGACGTGGACAGAGAAGAAGAAACATTGATAAAAGGTTGCAACACAGGATAGTCCAGATGGTGGATAAGCAGCCCCAATAACGTTCCAAAGAAATTCAAGCTGTCCTGCAGGCGCAGGGTGCATCAGTGTCGGCTCGAACTATCCATCGACATTTGCATGAAATGACACTGACAGCAGACCCAGGAGGACCCCGCTGCTGACACAGAGACCTAAAAAGCGGTTTGTCAAAATGTATGTAAGTAAGCCTAAATCCTTCTGGGAAAACATCTTGTGGACAGATGAGACAGAGCTTTTTAGTAAAGCACATCATTCTACTGTTTACCGAAAACTTAATGAGGCCTACAATGAAAAGACCACAGAACCTACAGTCGCATATGGTGGAGGGAATGAGGCCTACAATGAAAAGACCACAGAACCTACAGTCGCATATGGTGGAGGGAATGAGGCCTACAAAGAAAAGAACACAGGACCTACAGTCGCATATGGTGGAGGGAATGAGGCCTACAATGAAAAGACCACAGAACCTACAGTCGCATATGGTGGAGGGAATGAGGCCTACAAAGAAAAGAACACAGGACCTACAGTCGCATATGGTGGAGGTTCAAAGTTGTTTTGCCGCCTCTGGAACTAGGTGCCTTCACTGTGTGCAAAGCATCATGAAATCTGAAGATTACCAAAGGATTTTGGGTGGCAATGTAGGGCCCAGTGTCAGAAAGCTGGGTTTGCATCCTACGTTATGGATCTTCCAGCAGAACAATGGCCCCAAACATACTTCAAAAAGCCCCCGAAATGGATGAAAACAAAGCGCTGGAGAGTGGCAGCAATGAGTCTGGATCTAAATCCCATTGAACACCTGTGGAGAGACCTTAAAGGGAATGTACCATCAGGCCTGGGCTGGAGCACTGGATGCAGGCCGACCCACCACCAGTGGGAGGAAACCCCTGCCCCTCTATGACAGTGCTCCACTAGAATCAATGGAGCTGTATCATAGAGGGGTGGGGGTTTCCTCCCACTGAAGGTGTGTCGGCCTGCATCCAGTGGTTCAGCCCAGGCCTGATGGTACATTCCCTTTAAAATAGCTGTTGGGAGAAGCATCCTTCAAATATGGGGGACTTGCAGCAGTTTGCAAAAGAAGAGTGGTCCAGAATCCCAGCTGAGACGTGTAAGAAGCTGCTGATGGTTATAGGAAGCCATTGATTTCAAGTTTTTTTTTTTTTTTTTATTTTTTTTTTTATTTTATATAAAAACATGCATAAGAAAAACTGAAGGTAAATAACAAGGTTGATCAAACCATAGGTATCTATATTGAACAAAATGAGCTAAGGACAAGGTAACACCGTTATTCCACATTAACGCTGTGTGGAATTAGTCGCGGTATATGTTCTGTGTTTTAAGATGAGTATAGTCTACTTATTATCCAGAGGTTCCAAATTTTGCTGTATTTGGAGAATGACTGGTTTTGTATATAATATATTTTTTCATACATACGGGTTGTGTTTACTGTATTTATGACTTCATGAAATGTAGGGATCTTATCCGATTTCCAATAGCGTGTTATAGTTATAGCCGGAAGTAAAACGAGTGCCTATCTCATTGATCTTTGCTGTGTGTCTATACAGCAAAGATCTCAATGAGAGATCAAAGTATATATATACTAGAAGTCCCCCAGGGGGGCTTCTAGTATATGTGTAAAAAAAAAAAAAAAAGTGTTTATAGTAAAAAGCCCCCTCCCCTAATAAAAGTCTGAATCACCCCCCTTTTCCCAGGTTTTAAATAAAAGTAAACAAATAAATAAATAAACATGTTTGGTATCGCCGCGTGCGTAATCGCCCGAACTATTAATTAATCACATTCCTGATCAATCAAGGTACCGATAGAAAGTACACATCATGGCGCAAAAAATGACACCTCGCACAGCCCCATAGACTAAAGGATAAAAGCGCTATAACCCGGGAATGGAGCGATTTTAAGGAACATATATTTGTTAACAATGGTTTGAATTTTTTTATAGGCCATCAGATACAATATAAGTTATACATGTTATACATCGTTTTAATCGTAACGACTTGAGGAACATGCATAACAGTCAGTTTTACCCCAGGGCGAATGGTGTAAAAACACAGTTCCCCCAAATAAAAGAGATGCGTTTTTTTTTTTTTTCAATTTCACCACACTTTGAATTTTTTTCTGGTTTCGTAGTGTACCAAATGCAAAAATTCAGCCGCCATTGCAAAGTACAATTAGTGGCACAAAAAATAAGGGCTCATATGGGTTTCTAGGTGGAAAAATGCAAGTGCTATGGCCTTTTAAACACAAGGAGGAAAAACTGAAAACGCAAAAACAAAAATGGGCCCCGTCCTTAAGGGGTTAAAGGAGGAGTCTGGCGAAATTTTTATTAAAGTATTGTACTTCCCCCCCCCCCCCCCCCCCCCAAAAGTTATACAAATGACCAATATACACTTATTGCAGAAAATGCTTATAAAGGGTTTTTTGTTTTTTTCCCTGCACCTACTACTGCATCAAGGCTTCACTACCTGGATAAAATGGGGATGTCACTTCCTGGATAACATGGTGATGTCACGACTCCCAGAGCTGTGTGGGCTGTGGCTGCTGGAGAGGATGATGGCAGAGGGATGCTCAGTGTCCCCCTGCCATCATCCTCTCCGGCAGCCACAGCCCGCACAGCTCTGGGAGTCGTGACATCACCGTGTTATCCAGGTAGTGACATCACCGTGTTATCCAGGTAGTGACATCACCGTGTTATCCAGGTAGTGACATCACCGTGTTATCCAGGTAGTGACATCACCGTGTTATCCAGGTAGTGACATCACCGTGTTATCCAGGTAGTGACATCACCGTGTTATCCAGGTAGTGACATCACCGTGTTATCCAGAAAGTGAAGCTTTTGATGCAGTAGTAAGGGCAGGGGAAACAACACTTTATAAGCATTTCCCGTAATAAGTGTACATTTATGATTTGTATAACCTTTGGGGGACAATACAATACTTCAATAAAAATTTTTGCCGGACTTCTCCTTTAAGCGATTTAAAAGTGTGATTGCATGCTTTCCAAATAGGTTTAATTTTGGGACCTTCCAAGAGAATGTAGCCTCATTTGCCGCATCTTCTCCAGCATAGACCTGATGACTAAGGATAGATTAAATGTAGACTGGAAGGCGTATAGTACCATCTTAGAACAGTCTTAATAATTGCTTCTTGATGGGAAGCACAGTGTGTGCAACCAAATATTAAGTAGATTGCCCCATTTTTTGGAGTTTTGTCTGAAATTATGTAAAATTTGCCTTTTTTCCTGTTTTTGTGTTCCAATACACACAAAGTAAATAAACACGTGTATAACAAAATATGTGCAATACTTTAGGGGTGCCAAAACTTTCGGCCATGCCTGTGTCACCATGCTTAAGGAAACAAATCTCTGTGCCATGCTTCCAGTATTGCTGGCCATTCAGGTGTACACAGGTCCCTTGGTCTCCTTTTTCAGCATTATTGGTGGCAACCCCTACTCAAGATGTTAAAAGATTTTGTGGTCACTTTTCCAGATTATGGGTCTCTTGTTGCCAGAAAATCCCTAGTCGCATGTCACCATGACCTTTGTCACCGATCTACCTCTCTCATCTGGAAGCACTGTAATCTGGGTTGTGCCTGATCGATTTTCTAAGTTGGCACATTTCACGCCTTTATCAGGTATTCCTTTTGGCATCCAAACTGGCCTCCCTATTCTCTCCATACATCTTCTGTCTACATGGTATGCCAGCCTATATAGTGTCCGACAGGGGGGCTCAGTTCGCCTCAGAGTTCTGGCGTGCTCTTTTTCCAGTTCCAAATTAAGTTGGACCTGTCTTTGGCCAATCAGGTCAGGTGGAATGGGGGTGAATCAGGTTTTGGGCAACTATCTTTGCCATGACGACTCAACCTGTCTAGATGATTGGGTCCCTCTGCTGCCATGGACTGAGTTTGCTAATAATAACCACTCTAAGCATCCTTGATTTCCTTAGCCGCTTCTTAGGTACTGTATTGATCTCTCTCAGCAATCCTGGTATTATCACAGTAATATCATATTCCTTATCTTGCACGGTAAACTGTAAGGGTAGCTTCACACACCATATCACAGCAGATCCGCAACATATTTGGTCTAAATAACTGAACACAGTGTCAAATCTGCTGCGGATCCTGTTCATGTGAATGCACCCTTAGGCTGGGTTCACACAGCATTTTTTTTTTTTTTTTTTCTCTCCATCCATTTTATGCAAAAAACAGATGCATTTGTGTATATCCGTTTTTTTTGTTTTTTGTTGACTTCCATGTGGTCAGCAATAGAAGAAGACTGCACTCTGGGCAGTAGTGGTGCTCGTGGTAGGAGATGGTCCCAGTCGATATGGTAGATAAATCCCGGCACTCACGATTTGAATAATGCTTCTTTTATTTAAGTGATTGCAGGTACCTGCTTTATTCACTTAAATAAAAGTAGCATTATTAAAATCGTGAGTGCCGGGATTTATCTACCATATCGACTTCCACGTGGTCGACCACATTTTTGTGTACGCTAAAAAAACTGTGTTCATCCCTTTCTTTTATAATGGAAGTCAATGGAAAAACAGATTAAAACTGATGCGCACACATACATCCATTTTTATTTATTTTTTTCTTTCTTTCAATTTCACCACATAAATAATCCACCCCCTGCATATTTGATGGAAAAATGAAGTGTCATTACAAAAAACAATTGGTGTCGCAAAAAATAAGCACTCATTGTAAACACAAGGAGAAAGTGTGTAAAAATTAGCTCTGTCCTTAAGGGGTTAAAGATTTATATGTTAAATGAAGTTACAATATATGTTAAAAAGTGGCAGTATGGGCCTCTCCGCTGCCACCAATGTAGGTGCGCCACACTTGTCTTCAGTTTGTGAGCGGTATTGCAGCTCAGTTCTATTGAAGGGAATGGGGCAGAATTGTTACACCACAGAACTACTAAGAACAAGTGGCTCTGTTTTTTTGTTGGCCAGCATTGTTTTACTGGGATTCTACTTCCAATAGATGGCACCACTGCGCTAGTTAGTAATATACAGTCACTTTAAATAAAAAATTGGATGCAAATCGGTGAGTATATGAAAGGCACATACATTTTATGTCGCCCGTCAACTAACAAGAAACCAAGAACAGCTCCACTTTAATTTCTTAAAACTGCTCTGGAAAAAAGCAAGCAGCGCTGGATGGATGAAGAGGAAGATGGATTAAGGGTATAAACCCACACACCGTATACGCAGCTTATTTACTGCTGCGATACGCAGCAAATACGCAACAAACACGCAGCAAATACGCAGCAGATTAGATCTAAATAACTGAACACAGCATCAAATCTGCAACACCAAATCTTCTGCAGATCTGCTGCGTATTTGCTGCGTATCTGCTGCATATACGGTGTGTGTGTTTGTACCCTAAACCCCGGAGGTAGCAGCCAGTTCTCCTCCCTGACCTCAGACCTAGCAATCTGGCTCAATCCCTGGACCAAGCATCTAATGACTACTAATAACTAACCTTATATCATAGATTATAGTTATTAGATGTTGGACGTCTCCCCAAAAATGCAGCTAGGCTCCCATTATGACTACTTTTTGTGGCAGAGTGCCATAATTTCACTACTCTTACAGTAAAGAATCTCTTTATATATTAGATTTGGGCTTGTGCATGCAACCTCCAGCAGCAGCATCGCACTTGGCAGTTTCAAAGGCTGAACTGTCCAGCGGGGTGGCCCCTCTTGTCGGCTCCTTTGTCTACGTCCATTGGGGGTCCCCTCTTGTAGGGTCCTACGTCCAGCGAGGGGGGGGGACCTCTTGTCGGGCCCTGCATCTAAATCCAGTGGGGCGGCCCCTCGTCGGGTCCTGCGTCCACGACCAGCGATGGCAGCCCCCACTTGTCGGGTCCTTCGTCTACGTCCAGCGGGGCGGCCCCCTCTTGTCGGGTCCTTCCTCTACGTCCAGCGGGGCGGCCCCCTCTTGTCGGGTCCTTCCTCTACGTCCAGCGGGGCGGCCCCCTCTTGTCGGGTTCTTCGTCTACGTCCAGCGGGGCGGCCCCCTCTTGTCGGGTCCTTCCTCTACGTCCAGCGGGGCGGCCCCCTCTTGTCGGGTCCTTCGTCTACGTCCAGCGGGGCGGCCCCCTCTTGTCGGGTACTGCATCATTTTGAGGGATAATTATCTCCAGCAGTAGAAAACCTGTTCCCTTTATAAGATGCATAAGTTTTATTTTCCCAGTTTGTTTCTCTACTGATAATGCTATATGTGGGGGCCTATAGCAAACCCCTAGAACTAGTGTGTTATTTCTATCATACAGACTGTGTTGTCTCCCTCTCATATATCTTCTCTTAGGGCGTGTTCACATGTACATATTTGCAGCGAGTTTGTTGTGATATCCTCCATGATACTCAGTACAGTTAGTCGATGGCTCTGCATTATTGCCGCAGAGCTTCATTCTACTGTGCGAATGTGGTAAGAGCCGTGGAATGAATATCCGCTGCAAATGTCGTAGGTGTGGCGGTCATAGGTCTCCTGTCAGTAACTTGTCTGGCGTCTCCATTATTCTCACTATGTGGTGCTTTACACTGTTCCAAATTATTATGGAAAAAGTGTTTAGGAGTAGAGATGATCGAACAGCGCTAATTTTCACGTTGGTTCGAACCATCGGCATTTGACTCCCGTTGCCTTCCCGTTCCGTGGGGAAGGTGGAGACAGCCAGAGTACCGTCTGGAAAACAGGGATACAGCCTGCTACCTAGATGAGAGGAGGGAACATTAGGTGCGGAAAGCAGCTGTTGAGGCGGAAGTGCCGCCCTGTTCTAACACTAAGTGCTCTCTGCTACCGCCTCTGTCCATGTCAGGAACTGTCCGGAGCAGCAGCAAATCCCCATAGAAAAACTCTACTGCTCTGGACAGTTCCTGACCTGGACAGAGGTGGCAGCAGAGAGCACTGTGTCAGACTGGAGAGAATACACCACTTCCTGCAGGACATACAGCAGCTGATAAGTACTGAAAGATTATTAAATAGATATAAATTTCTAATCTATATAACTTTCTGACAGTTGATTAAAAAGAACAAGCCCCCCCCCCCCCCCATACACACACTATTGGTTAAACAGTACATAAGAGTATATTAACCCTTTGAGGATCCAGCCCAAAATGACCCAGTGAACGGCGCCAATTTTCATTTTTGTGCTTTCGTTTTTTCCTCCCCCTTCTAAGAGCTCCAGCACTTTGAGGGATAGGTGTACTGTGTAATGGCGCCTTTCATTCTACCATAACATGTATGATGGAACCCCAACTATTATTTATGGAAATATACATTGGTGAAATTGGAAAATAGAATGCAATATGTCTTTGGGGGGTTTCTGTGTCTACGTAATGCGCCATACTGTAACAGTGACATGATACCATTATTCTATAGGTCCGAACACAGATTCTCTAATGTGTCGTCTGGTGACAGGCGGCCAGGACGTACATTTACGTCCAGGGTCGTCTAGAGGTTAATAACATCTTGGAACAAATCACTAACAGTTTATGATCTATTGTAAGTATTTTTCTAATAAAACCTGTGGGGATGGAGGTCTTTTTGGGTAATATCATTACATTGGGAAATTACTAGTAATGTTGATTTATGATAACTTTCTTCTAGTGGTAACAATGTTTGGTTACAGCATTACTCGCTGTCTCTCTCCCTCTAGCTCACTATAGTGATCGCTGTTTGTGTTTCGATGTAGGTGATTAATACGAAAAGAAGAAAATGTCGACAGAATGCCTAATGAACCCAGACTTCCTAATAGAATTCATAGAAATGTACCGCTCGCTGCCGTGCTTATGGAAAGTGAAGTCTTCGGATTATTCCAACAGACAGAAGAAGGCCGAAGCCTATGAGAAGTTACTCAGTCTGTGTAAGTCGGTCTGTCCCTCGGCCACCGTAGAACTTGTTAAACATAAGATTGCAAACTTGCGAACAGTGTTTAAAAAGGAATTAAAGAAAGTAGAGTCATCAATACAGTCTGGCGCCTCGGGGGATGAAGTCTATATACCGCGGCTCTGGTACTTTGATCTTCTGAAATTCACAATAGACCAAGATGCTCAGTCACAGCCACAACCCGTCTACCACTTCCCAGACGCATATGATGTGCGACAAGAGGAAGAGAACACAGACGACAGCCTCGAAAGTGCTGGGGAGTGTACCAACTTCTCCCAGGTAAATATCAGCTCCTACATATATATCCGATTCGTTTGTCTCTTATTAAAGGGGTAGTGCGGCGGTAAGCAATTATTCACTAAATAACACACATTGCAAAGGTATACAACTTTGTAATGTATGTTATGTTAGTGAATGGCCCCCTTCCCCGTGTTTCCCCCCCACCCATGCTAGACCCGGAAGTGTAGTTTTCTATACTTCCTGATTCGTGTCGACCCCTGTCCGCCATCTTGTGGCAATGATGTCATCTTCGGGCAGCCGGCCGAACTGCTCCAACCGTCTCTAATGCCGGCCGCCCTCTGTGTCATCAGCTGCTCAGCCAATCGCAGCAGAGGGCAGCCGGCACTAGGGACGGTCGGAGTGGTTTGGCCGCCCGCCCGAAGATGGCATCAGCGTCACAAGATGGCGGACGGGGGTCAACACGAATCAGGGGAGTATAGAGCACTACACTTCGGGTCTAGCGTGGGTGGGGGGAACACTGGGAAGGGGGCCATTCACTAACATAACATACATTACACAGTTGTATAACTTTGTACTGTGTGTTATTTAGTGAATAATTGCTTACGGCTGCACTACCCCTTTATGGTGCACTGAGCAGCTAAAGGGCAAACTACTTTTTTTTTTTTTTAACGCCTTGCTGTATGATGATCCAAGAACCTCATGAAAAGCAGGGAGTTCCCTCATCGTGATGATCTCGGAAGGGGCTCTATAAAGCGAGCTCAGGAGGCTGTCCTCCATTAACCCCTTCAGTGACGACTGCAGCATTTTACTGTCAGTGAGCTGCTCTCCAGTCTCGCTCCGATTGTCTGTGGGGGTCCCTATCAGTTTGTGTGGCTGCGGGATGTCTTATACTTACCTCCCTGCAGTCTGGTTGGTGACCATCTAATAGTCCACCTCAGGCAGACTTTTTTGGCAGAGCAATGATAACACTGATCATGGAGGGAAAAAGCGCAAAAATTAAAAATGGGGCCGGGTCCTGATGGCCAAAATAGGCGTCCGAGGTGACGGGGTCACAAAGGGAATGTGCCAGTTTTGTTCTTTTCTACAGATTTTTTAATCTGATATTAAAAGGTTGTTTGACGCTTCCGAACCTTTTTAAATGTGGACTGGAGGCGCTGTGAGTATGGAAGGTCTCCGCTTCTGTTTCCTCTGGTGTGGGGAGAAATAAGCTTTCTTGTCTGGTAAGAAATATTAGTGTTGTACATCCACTTGTACTATTGGTTTATGATGTGTTTGCTGACTGTAAACGACGGCCAAAGGTTGGTAATTATGTAGGTTTGTTTTTTTATTTTTTTCATATTAGCATTTTTGGTGTCGGCTGCATGTCCGGCTACGTGTTCTGTATGTGTAACCTGAGAAGGAAGGATCGGTCATAGCACTGACCTCTAACTTACCAATATCTGATAATCCTTACATTTCTGTAATGCATCTTATATCACAACGTATTAATTTAGTTAACAACGTCCGTTCTTTTCAGTGAGAAGAATGTCCATTGGTAATTAATACGTTTTCATAGATTTCAATGCAACATTGGCCATAGTGTGTACACACAGTATATACAGTGCATTCATTATGGCCGTTGTTGAACTGCAGAAAATTATGAGCATGTCTATTTTCTACGGCTGCAGTTTGGTGAACAGCGGCTGCAGGAAATAGTTGTACACACAATGTGAGGGACGGCTGGCGGCCATACAGCACATTACGTTGTGTTCAGTGCTTAATAGGAGTGCGGACACAACCCAAAGGTGCAATCCAAACGGGAAGAAGATAATGCTCCTGCAGCCGATGTGGCCGTGTCACCCGCAGGACACCCATAGTAAACTACAGCCGCTGTATTACATTGTGTGAACATGGCCTAATACTGCTATTATTTATCCTGTTACTGTATTTTAGCCTGCTTATTGCTGCTGCACTGCATAGACATACTATACTGGACATAGCCATAGTATACCAGGGTAGTGTGTGTGGTGATTGTGTGACATGCTTCCCTTTAACAAGCACTTTTTTTGGCTATATAATACAAGTTCACTAGCAATATCATTAATTTTATCCCATCTGTTCTGAGTCAATCAGCTGTTGCAGCAGGGTTGTGCCTTTGCACGTCTAGTCCAAGTTTTTGTATGGACTTCCTGGGAACTACAGGATTGTATCATTACTTACTAATCCACCCTCCATGCTGATCATTAGGCCCTGGATAACGTGTCGCTCAGGAGATTATCTTCTAAGGGACCAGGTATGCAGTCATATAGTTGGAGTCCTTACAGTTAGGATAGTGTCACATGTAACGGAATCGCAGCGAATTTAACTTCCTGCCGCAACACTCTGATTGGCTGAGCAAGACATCCAGGTGCTGGAAGCCTCAGAACAAGCCAGAGCGCGAACTGGGTAATGTATGCACCAGGCTGCACGAGGATTAAGGGTGCTGCCGCTTACATACACTCAGCGGGATGACACTTCTGGTGGGTCTATGTAATCCTACTGAAACTGACAGGAGGGGAATTGCAGCAGATTTAGCTGCGATCTCAGTGTAAAATCCGCTGCGATTCTGTTACATGTGAATCTACCTTCACGTCTCTAGGGCAGCTTCACACACACACACACACAGTATCGCAGCAGATTTGATCTAAACTGAACACCGCATCAAATCTGCTGCGGATCCGGTCTGTGTGAATGCAGCCTTACAGTGATAAGAACAGAAGTCTACCGGACTCAAATAAAAAGTATGCACAGAAATAGAATCCAAAATATTATAAAGCAACTTTTACCAGGTATGCATTAAAATGGTCGCACTGAGACCAAGTAAAACCTCCAAAGTGTGAGAGTGCAGCTGACGGGCTGCATGATACATGTGGTGGAGCCAAACAGCAGTTACATATAGAAGAACCACTGAGCAGTGTCGCTGTGTGCTTAGATGGTGCCCCGTCTGTGTACAGATTTCAGGTAGATGAGCAGGTGACACTTGATGTAAAGTCAGGAGCGCTTACACCAATGTCCCCTGGTAAAGGGGCACCATGCCACCCTACTCGCACAGGGATCCAGCGGGGCGATTCTGTGCTCACTTACAGGGGTTAGCTGCAGAGTTGCATCACCGCTCGTGCTGGCTGCCCGCGCTCACACTGAGGCTCACTCACAAAGCTGCTTTTGTATTGCTCTACCTTTCCTCCTGCTTATAAGAACTGGCAAGCAGAAACCTAAGGAGACGGCTGAAGCTGCATCACATAGGAATACACTGATTCATGAGAACCTCTGTCCCCTATTACTCGCTGAACCTCATGGAAATGTCAGCTTTATTAGGAAACCCTATCAAATGAGTAGCCGCAATCAGACAGGGGCCACATCTGCTAAAATAGGTGTACACAGGGCCTAGTCAAGAACCTGAGCAGTGCTGGACCATACAGCGCCAACTCCGGGGGTCAGGGAGATTCACAGGCCTTTGGGTACAGCTGCCGGCACGCTGTGTGCCTCTGCTGTGCTATGTATGAGAAAAGAAGGCTGGATCCACGCTGCGGCACAGAACACTGATAACCGGAGTGGTGATGTTCGTGCATGACGTGGACTGGGTTACCAATTACAACCTGGAACACTGCAGAGACGGAGGACATGTTATCCTCTCCTCCAAGGGGAGAGAACTTTTAATATGAAACCTGAATAAAGTATTCGGGTATTGCAGAACATGTTGTACTGTGTACATGTGTGGTCGGGACGTCCCCTGGGCAGACAGGCCTGCTACGCGCTCCATTGATCGTGCTCATTGTCCTCCGGTAGCCGGCTACTGCAGCGCACCTGACCATCCACCACATGTGTCTCCTGTATCTCACAGCACTGCAGGCTCACACAGCACGCTCTCCTCAGTGCAGCTGCAGAGACTGAGGTCACATGATCCATGTCTCTGAAGGGAGGGGGAAAGAGCTATGAGCAAGAAGGAGAGGACTCCGACTAGCACCTTTTTAGCATCCGGAGGGGGTGAACAAGACAGAAAAGCTGTAAAACTGCAGAGGCCATTTTAACTTCCTATGGCCTATGTATAGAACATGTGTATGACATTAGTGTTATGATTTGTGTTGTGCTGCCACCGGTCCTGGGACCTTTTGCATACCCACATACATACATGTATACACAGGATACATATTCAGATAGCAAGATCTGCATTATTCAAGATGAACCCTACCTGACGTTACAAAAGTCTTCCGTCATGTGAGCAATACTATTAAACGGTCCTTTAAAAAGTAAAATTAATGTGAAAAAAAACTATATAAAAGGATCTGTGCTCTAAAAAACTTGAAACCACTTATGTGTCCCATCAAGAATCCTAAGATAAGGGCCCCATTACACAGACATCTGACAGATCATTGAAGCCAAAGCCAGGAAGAGACTATAACCAGAGTACAGGTCATAAAGGGAAAGACTGAGATTTCTCCTCTTGTCACATCCATTCCTGGCTGTGGTCTCTGAAATCTGTAATGGGGCCCTAGGGGCCAAATCAGGACGATTCAGCAGATTACGGCTCTGCGTAATAAAGACCGTGATCAGCTGATGAAATGATCATCGGCTGGTCGTTGTTTGTTCAGCCTAAGAATCATCGGCCATCGGGCGCACATTGCTGCGTGTAATATCTGTATGGCCGACTGTTTATTAATGAGCGAAATAATAATAAACCTGTGGATACATCTCTGCGCTCCCCAATGTCGTCCTCGCTTCTGCCCCGTCTCGGCCAGTAATTGACAGGGCGGCCTTTCTCTTCAGAGACCTCCTGAGGGCAGGAGCTGGAAGAACACACGGGAGCACGGAGAGGTAAGTATAGGTTTATTATGTCACACTAGGTCAATGGCTGCACAGATGTCACTAACGATACTTATATATAGACACTAGAGATGAGCCGAAGCGCTCAACGAAGCAAACGCTTCATTTGATTGGCGCTCTGCTGATCGCGCCGCCGGGCTTCCCACACTGCTCTGCTCCGTGCCACTTCTCCCAGGATGCGGGAAAAAGCAGGATTCAATCCTGGGAAACTTCTCCCAGTCCTTGCTAATATATATATATATATATATATATATATATATATATATATATATATATATATATATATATATAATATATATTAGCAAGGACTGCACGGACCTCACTAACGAGATATATGTACATACATATGCAGCCAGGGCTGCACAGGCATCACTAACCTGTGTGTATATGTGTATATATATATATATATATATATATATATATATAATATACATAGGTTAGTGATGCCTGTGCAGCCCTGGCTGCATATGTATGTATATATCTCTCGTTAGTGAGGTCCTTGCTAATATATATATATATATATATATATATATATATATATATATTAGCAAGGACTGCACAGACCTCACTAACGGGATATATATACATACATATGCAGCCAGTGCTGCATGGACATCACTAATATATCTATATCTATCCCTTGCTGCACGATTATTGAGCTGTGTAATAGGATCTAGCAGATTGGCGTCCGTGTACGTTGGTGATTGGGCGGTTTAGTACGGCCTTTAGTCTCATTGATGTACTGAATTTCTATTGCATGACGCTCCTCTGTTATGGTGCCCTCAGAACACTTTCTGTTCAGCTCCGTTGCTGTTCTCCCTCAGAACTCTTCCTGCTCCGCTCTCTGGGTGGTCACTATGGTTGACCTTCTTGCTGTTCTTTGCACCAGTGTTCATTCATTTCTTCCTGGCCCATATAGTTATCCACCCTAACACCGTGACACAGACAGCCGCTCTGGCCATAGTGCCCTAATCACATGGTGGAAGACTAGGTCCCCAAATAGTCCCTGTGATGAGAAGGGACTGCCCGAGATGTTCTCTTGAGGAGGCCAAAGCAGCAGACAAGCTGCGCTTCTCCTTTCCTGTAGTGATGGACAATAAGTAGACATAACCCTTGTGGTTGCTGTCCCCTCCTAGAGTCATAGAGCATACAGTATATTATGTAATGTTGGAAAGAAGACAATCTTATAATTCATAGTATATCTTTATAGGTAATTGTTACAAAGAAGAAAATGTCCACCGAGATATTTATGAACCCTGATTTCTTAAAAGAATTTATTGAGGCCTACCAATCTTTTCCTTGCTTGTGGAAAGTGAAATGCGCAGATTATTCCAACAGACAGAAAAAAGCCGAAGCTTACAAGACGCTGCTCAGTCTGTGTAAGACCGTCTGTCCCTCGGCCAACGTAGATCTTGTTAAACATAAGATTGCCAACTTAAGAACCGTGTTCAAAAAAGAATTAAAGAAAGTGGAATCTTCAAGAAAATCTGGTGCATCCGGGGATGACGTGTATATACCGCGCTTGTGGTACTTTGACCTTCTGAAATTTACCCTTGAGGAGGAGGAGGAGCAAACTCAGTCTGTATCCATCTACCCTGAGACATATGATGTACGAAAAGAGGAGGAACACACAGATGACAGCCTAGAGAGTGCTGGGGAAAACATAGCCCAGGTATGGAACTGCTGATTGTTGCCGCAGAACGTCATCAGACAACAGGATGAGAAGGGGATTTAGCTGTCGCATGGTCAGTTACTTTGTAGGCTGGATCAAAGCTTCATGGCAGCCTGTTATTACAGTTACCAGACCAGAAAGAGCAGCTGGCACTCATTGTCCTGTCCACTAGAGATTGCTTCCATCTTCTGTACCGCAGCCCTGTTGTCCCATACTTGCTGCAGCGTTGCTCTTCATACAGCCCATTATATCTCTAGTTGTTTCCATTGTTTTATTACAGGTTATTGATTCCTTCTATGAAATTGTTCACACGCTACTGTGACTTGTAGACTGTTCCTGGAATAGTCAGTTATTTCAGGAGGTAAGGCTGTGTTCAGACCAGCACTGTGGCTTCTGTATGGACACAACCCAGACAAGCTGACTGTAATGGAGGCCTTTTGGTTCTGGTATTCCTGATAGCGCTGTAGACTTTGAGGCAGACGTTTTTTGTGTGGTGGAAGAAAGGAGTGAGGAGAACAAGTCTGTGAGGTTAGAGTTGTATGGACTGTATAGTATTGGCTGCAGTATCGGGGTGCTCGGGCGAGGGCTGCCTGCTGCTCTGGTGCCCATGTATAAAAAGCTGGCTGAGAATGCATTTCCCCAGCCTCACAGTATACCTCACGGTTGGACCTTCTGGATCAGCTCTGCTAATCTGGAAGGTCGTGTCTCCACGGATGTGGAAACGTAACCAGATAACGCATTTTATCACCTGATTGTGTTCCCAGCGAGATCTGAGCTTCTGGATTAGCAGAGGATCTCTCGACTGATCCAAAAGGTCCAGCTGTGACGGGTATACTATAAACCACATGGTTGGGGGGGAGGGAGTGCAGAGAAAGTATACTCACTGGGGGGGTCTTCACTGTCACAGCTCGGCCAAGACAGGACCCCACACTAATTGGCTGAACAGCAATAGTGAAGACAGATGGAAGGCCGGACCTGGAAGTATAATTTCTCCACTCCTCTCCCCACCAACAGAACACAGCCCTGACACTTTGGGGGTTAACGTAACCCCCTGAGTGTCTCCTTCAGATTAACCAGGTATCCTCCGCTCTGCTAAGCCGGGGAATCACCTGTTAGATACTGGAGTCTCCCATAGATTCCTGTCTGGCTCATTACTGAAATCGAGCACTCTCGTATTTTGGTGCTTGTTCATATTTGTTTTTATAATACCATCAAAAACACTTATTGGCGCCATCCCTATAAATGCACAAAGGATGTGAAGGGACGTCCCGGACGTCCCACCTCAGGCCGGGTTCAGTAGCCCCTAAAAGCAGTGTATGGAATGAAAAATATCATCAAATTCAACCGAGCGTGGGAAGATGTGAGCGAAAGGCAACGTATGAATACATGGATTAGCTTTCCCATATGGCCTTATTACCTCTGGTCCTTTCTTATTTGAGGCCCAGTTATCTTTATTTCTGCCATTTTGTACATATAATGATGCTGTCTTCTAGAGCACTGGGGACATTACACATACATGATGATGATGTCTTCTAGAGCACTGGGGACATTACACATACATGATGATGATGTCTTCTGGAGCACTGGGGACATTACACATACATGATGATGATGATGTCTTCTGGAGCACTGGGGACATTACACATACATGATGATGATGATGATGTCTTCTGGAGCACTGGGGACATTATACATACATGATGATGATGTCTTCTGGAGCACTGGGGACATTACACATACATGATGATGATGATGTCTTCTGGAGCACTGGGGACATTATACATACATGATGATGATGATGTCTTCTGGAGCACTGGGGACATTACACATACATGATGATGATGATGTCTTCTGGAGCACTGGGGACGTGCCCAGAGCCTTCAGTATATAGCTATGTCCACCCCTGGTGATGTGCAGGGCTGGGGGAACACAGAAGGTGCAGGTCACCAGGAGGGGACATACCTATATACTGCAGGCTTTGGGCCCGTCCCCAGTGTCCCAGAAGACATTATCAGCATTATATGACAGATAAAAAAATGATCAGACAGGCAGAATCAGCGCTGCAGAGCTAATAAGGTCATATGGAAAACCTAACTGGTGTGCTGCGCTCATTTCATATGTGGCTGCCCATGGGGAGACTAACAATTCCTTCCGATACGGCCGAAGTCCCCAGCAGGCTGTATCTGTAGCTTTGACCTCACTCTGATTATCCCTCCCAGCATTGTAAAGTTGCAGATAGGGACTTTTTTTTACATCAGCCGTCTCAGAAGGGGAGACAGAGAGAAAAGCTCCCACACAGATTTTAGTGTTTTCAATAGAAAGCAACAGCTGAGAACTGGGGGAAGGAGACTGAATAGATAACAAGTATAGAAGGAATTGTTAGGGTACATGCATACTACGGAATCCAGGCGGATCACCCACCCCGGATTCCTCCGTCCGTGCCATAGACTGCATTTTATGCACAGGCGGATTCTGCCTTTTTTATAGGGTACAAACACGTCATTCCTCTATAGGGGGCGCACACGTCATTTCTCTATAGGGGGCGCACACGTCATTCCTCTATAGGGGGCGCACACAGCATTCCTCTATAGGGGGCGCACACGTCATTCCTCTATAGGGGGCGCACACAGCATTCTTCTATAGGGGGCGCACACGTCATTCCTCTATAGGGGGCGCACACGGCATTCCTCTATAGGGGATGGATGTACACGTCATACCTCTATAGGGGGCGCACACGGCATTCCTCTATAGGGGGCGCACACAGCATTCTTCTATAGGGGGCGCACACGTCATTCCTCTATAGGGGGCGCACACGGCATTCCTCTATAGGGGATGGATGTACACGTCATACCTCTATAGGGGGCGCACACGTCATACCTCTATAGGGGGCGCACACGGCATTCCTCTATAGGGGGCGCACACAGCATTTCTCTATAGGGGGCGCACACAGCATTCCTCTATAGGGGGCGCACACGGCATTCCTCTATAGGGGGCGCACACGTCATTCCTCTATAGGGGACGCACACGGCATTCCTCTATAGGGGGCGCACACGGCATTCCTCTATAGGGGGCGCACACAGCATTCCTCTATAGGGGGCGCACACGGCATTCCTCTATAGGGGATGGATGTACACGTCATACCTCTATAGGGGGCGCACACGGCATTCCTCTATAGGGGGCGCACACGGCATTCCTCTATAGGGGGCGCACACGGCATTCCTCTATAGGGGGCGCACACGGCATTCCTCTATAGGGGGCGCACACGGCATTCCACTATAGGGGGCGCACACGGCATTCCTCTATAGGGGGCGCACACAGCATTTCTCTATAGGGGGCGCACACAGCGTTCCTCTATAGGGGGCGTACACGTCGTTCCTCTATAGGGGGCGCACACAGCATTTCTCTATAGGGGGCGCACACAGCATTTCTCTATAGGGGGCGCACACAGCATTTCTCTATAGGGGGCGCACACAGCGTTCCTCTATAGGGGGCGTACACGTCGTTCCTCTATAGGGGGCGCACACAGCATTTCTCTATAGGGGGCGCACACGTCATTCCTCTATAGGGGGCGCACACGGCATTTTTCTATAGGAAACATACACGGCATTCCTCCTATAGGGGGCGCACATGTCACCACATACCGATATGTCATACTGACCGGTCAGGTGACTGGTGAGTAGTCTGACTCCCTCTCACCCACTGCATCACATTCGGTCCAGGACAGTGCATTATGGGTACACAGTACACATGCGGATATTGTATAGGGTGAGGATGGTTCTAGAGCAAGGAGCCTAAAATGTTTGCCTGGCAGATTCTGTGAAGACGAGTTTCACCAGCAGAAATCTTTCATGATGTGTCGAACCAGATGGAAAGGAAAGAAGAAGGGTAAAAACAGACAGTTTCCACTACCAAAACATAAACTTATTATTCATGTTCAGACGATGCCTCCTGTGAGTCACTGGATATCACTGCACTATAATCACTTAGAAGGTCTGTAGATCCTTTGTATAGCTGGATCTCTACCTCTATTTGGTCACTGAGATGAGTGAACTTAGTCATGTGACCCGAACGCTAGGTATGTGACTTCCAATGGCTGCAGAAGATGGATGCAGCCTATGCATCTATATTCTCTAAGCGCCAGGATTCACATTCGTGCAAACCCCAACTTTACTATAAGTTGGCTCATCTCTAGCCAATGCTGAGGGAGAATGTTGTGTTTTGTATAGTGGTAATATAAAGGGACTATTAGTCTCTGACCAGTATAGTGGTATTATCCAGTCACTGTATGGGGATGATGGCAGTGGTCATGCTGTGACGCTATTTGTCCTGTATACTTATTGTATTGGTAATATTTGTGTTCACATAGTGGATATTCTTCAGTGACAGTGTAATGATATTAGTCATGGTGTGGAGGTATTACTTGTTACTTGTGCACTGCAGTATCGGTCCCTGTAGAATTTTGCACTTTGGTGGGTCTTTGCGCTTACGCCATTTAACGTGCGAGATCAGGAATGTGATAAATTAATTGTTCGCACGATTACGCATGCGGCGATACCAAACTTGTTTGTTTATTTTTATTTATAAAATAGGAAAAGGGGGTGATTCTGACTTTTATTAGGGGAGGGGGCTTTTTATTAACAACACTTTATTTTTTAATTTTTTTTTTGGTCTCCTACAGATCAGTGTAGATCGATGCTCTAATGCTATGATCTGCTGCAGACCATTGTAATAGAATACCGAGCCGGGATCAGCGTCATTCTGAGGACCAAGACCAAGGGATCCCCCCTCTGTGATCGCATCGCCGGGGGATCCCGCCACTAGACACCAGGGGTTGGATGCAAATAAGACTGTTAGATGCAGCTGTCATGTTTGACAGCTGCATCTAATGGTCTTAATAGCGGGAATGGCAATTGGCCTGCTCCCGCTAATAGCCGCAGTCCCGTGCTGCAGATAGCAGTCGGGATCGTGGCGCGGCTCCCCTCTGAACTCCACTTGCGGACATATGCTGTACGGGTACGGCATATGTCCTTAAGAGGTTAATAAGAATTATCTGACCATATCCTTTCACTCTGCCAGTAATCTGCCACCATTTGTGATCTTGTTGAGTCCCAAAAGCTCCCAATTCTAACCATTTTTTTTGTTGGCCAATAAAGGTCTCACTCCTAAAATGCTTTGACAGAACCACAATATGGGCTTTTCTGGCTAACACTGTACCGTACTAAAGAACATACAGTTAGGTGGAGTGATCAGTAACCCGGCGGCGGTCTTACAGCTGTGTTATTGGGTGAGGTGTGTTTTTTTTGGGAGGGTTGTTTTTTAACCCCTAGCCGACCCTGGACGTAGGGTTACGTCATGGAAGTCTGTCCCCAGACGACCCATGACGTAACCTTACGTCATGGGTGTTATTCCCGCTATGAAGCGCGCTCCGGAGCGGAGCACGCTTCATAGGAGGTGGGGGCCGGCTGCAGTGAGCAGCCGGGACCTCACCGGTAATGACACGCTGCAGCGATCGCGCTGCCGCGTGTCATTAACCCCTTAAACGCCGCGATCGCGGCGCGACCGCAGCGTTTAAGTGTAAGTGACAGGGGGAGTCCCCTGTCACTTACCGATCGGGACCCCCGCAGTGTGACTGCGGGGGTCCCGATCGTTGAAACGGACTGCTGGAGGTCTCTTACCTGCCTCCATGTGGTCCGATCGGCGATCTGCTACACTGAGCCTGCACAGGCAGGCTCAATGAGCAGAGCGCCGATAACACTGATCAATGCTAGGCCTATGGCATAGCATTCATCAGTGTAGAAATCAAAGTACTGTATGTACAAGTCCCCCAAAGGGACTTCAAAAGTGTAAAAAAAAAAAAAAGTTCAAAACACCAATACACTACCCCAAAACCCCTCCCCCAATAAAAGTCTAAATCACCCCCCTTTCCCATTATATAAATAAAACATATAAAAATTAATAAATAGATAAACATATAATATACCGTAGCGTGCGTAATTGTCCGATCTATTAAAATATAACAAGCGTCATTGCGACCGGTAAACGGCGTACACGAAAAGAGGGGAAAAAGTGCGCAGATTACCGATTTTATGTTACATTATATATTAAAAAAAATCTATAAAAAGTGATCAAAACGTCTGATCTTCACAAATATGGTATTAATAAAAACTAGAGATCATGGCGGAAAAAATGACACCCCATACAGCCCCATAGGTGAAAAAATAAAACCGTTATAAGCGTCACAATAGTCCCATTTTATTTATAATTAATTGCCAAAAAAAAGGATTTCATTAAAAAATACATATATAACATTAGAGAATCTGTGTAACCTGCATATGGTTGTGTTCAGACCTATAGAATAATAGTGTCATGTCGCTGTTACCATATAGTGTATTACGTAGACACAGGAACCCCCCAAACGTTACCATATTGCATTCTTTCTTACGATTTCACCTATTTATATCTTCATAAATAATATATTTGGGGTTCCATCATACATAATATATTTGGGGGGTTCCATCATACATAATATATTTGGGGGGTTCCATCATACATAATATATTTGGGGGGTTCCATCATACATAATATATTTGGGATTCCATCATACATGTTATGGTAAAATAAATGACGCCATTACACAGTACAACTATTCCTGTAAAAAACAACAAGCACTTACATGGCTTGTAGATAGAAAACTGAGAGTGCTGGAGCTCTTAGAAGGGGAGGAGGGAAAAACGAAAGCACTAAGATCAAAATTTGCGCGGTCCACTGGGTCATTTTGGGCCTGTTCCTCAAAGGGTTAATTATTATTATTATTAGCCAATGTGACTGAACGGTTATTCTGATGGCATTTTAGTTTAAGTAAATTAGATCCTTTAAATTAATTATGCTGAATGTGTCCTTTGTACAGAGAGCTTCTCTACCTGGCACCAGCACGACAGCGGCCATTTCTAACCGTTTTGTTTCTCTGATTTTATAGGTTTGTATTCGTAGTCCACCTCAAGAAGTCATTGAAAGGCCGCATCATCAGCAGAAGCCGCCGCAGCAACCACCCGCTCCAACGCCGAGCCAGAAAAAACGAAAGCCGGTAAACGACGATCTGAGTCGACAACTACTTTCCGAAGCCGCCGCCGTTTTAAACCAAAAAGAAGATGAATTTGATGCATTTGGTGTCACAGTAGCCGCAAAGCTGCGTAAAATGGATGACAAGCAAAGACTGTTATCCGAAGTTCTCATAACTGATATATTGTTCAAAGGAATGATGAAAAAACTGACAGAAGAATCCAGCATTTCCCTCTTCCAGATGCCGCACTACGCTTGTCCGCCTCCCAGCTGCTCTAACTCTGTGGACTATAACATTCAGCATGCACAGGCAATGACTTCCCCGCGGCAAGATTACGTTTCCATCAATCACGAATATAGCTGTAGTCCCACACGGATGAGGGCAAACCCGTCTTTTTGTATGTCTCCGCTGCCCAACTCACACGGTATAGAACCTTCCCAGTACAAAGAAGAACATTTATAACCACTGCCCATTTGTATTAGTATAACATTCGACACTTTTTAGTGTTTTTATTGGGACACTACAATTAAAGCTGTTCCTTATTAGGATATAACTTAAGTTGTTTTTATTACAGAATTTGAGATTTTCTGTTTTTATATAAAATTTTATAATTATTACAGCTTTATATATAGTTTCTTTAAGAAAAGAAAAAAAATTGTTTTTTTTTGTTTTTTTTATAGGTGTTTTGCATCAAAGCTGTTACCTTCATTTTTATTTATGTATTTTCAACCTGGTTGAAATCTGGATAGTAAAAAGCAGTTATATCCTTTTTACCTTCTCTTACCTCAGTGCTGACGCTGCGCCGTAAAGTTGGCCACACACACACAAAATCCACCTGAAATGGCCGATTCTCACCACAGCCATTGGTTTGAAGAACGGACCATAAGGCAATTTTTTACATCTAAAACAGCACATGCCACCATACAAACTCTCTGCTCCTATAGACTAAAATGGAAGCAGGGGAAATTCACTGCAAAGAAGTAACATGTCACTTCTTGTCAGCTCATTTACTCCTGAATAGTGTTGAGCACTCTGCATTTGATTCCCGGAGTCTGGGACGCTGAATGCTCCAGATGCCGGGAATCAAATGCGTTCAGGTAAGTTGCCGAACCCGGACAGTTTCCTAAAGTCCACTATGGGGAGTCAAAGGGAGCGGTCTGTAGCGCAGAGCGGCACAGTGGCTTTTTCTTCTCCATGTTCAGAGCTAGAACATGGCTGTACCAGAAGGGCTTGTCTCTTGTGGGATGAGTTAGGTTATGGTTTGTTTTTGTTTTTTTAGGTTACCATTTTGTCAACGATTCAAAGTACTGAAAAGATTTACAAAAAAAAATGAGTGAAAAGGAATTTAAAAAAACTTAATCTTGCCATTGATTCCTCCCCCCCCCCCCCCAGAGTTTGTCATTTTGTTTACTATATGTTTTTTTTGTTTGTTTTGATTTTGTCCCATATAACTACTTAACCCCTTCAGGACCAGAGCCCATTTCAATAAAATGCCAAATTTTCATAATCTTTATGCTTTTTTTTTTTTTTCTGCACATATGGCACAGAAGTTGGGGCACAGGTCCATTGCTGGAGGAATATGCCTATTGTGACACAGGAGGACACCTGTTGGGTGCATTGTGTTACCTTTCAGGAGATGGTATCATTTTTTTTTTTATTTATTTTTTTTTTTTAAGTAATACATTATAATTTTTTTTTTTTTTTATAGCACCAACAGATTCTACAGCGCAACTTAAAGTGTAACTATCATTTAAATGTCACTTTCAGAAATCAATAAGTATCAATAGTAAAAGCAATTATAAGAAACTCTAATAGATTTTATTAAGTAAGAGTTTCTTTCTGTACTCTGAAAGCTGTTTTCCTACCTCCCCCTCCATTGAAGAGGCAGAATTTCTGTGTCCATTATGCTCTATGTAGAGGGGAGGGGATGAGTGAGAACAGAGAGGAGAAAAGGCAGCCCTGCACAGTACATTATGCTGCAATCTTATCTCGCCAAGCTCCCAAATAAGCACTGACATTTCAAACCTGTGAATCCAGCGTTTTATGGGACCAGACAGTCCCTAAACTGTACAGCTGCTTCTCTGCTGACTCATCCCTCTTAACCCCTCCCCCTCTGTATAGGTTATAATGGACTCAGCAAATCCGTCATCACTTTGCTCCTCTGCTCATTACCAGGCAAAGCTGTCTACATTCCAGATAAGAAATTTGGGAAAGGGGGGGGGGGGCTGGGAAACAGTTTTGAGTACAGAACGAGGCTTTTTGCCTAATAAAACCTATTACACAGTTTCTTAAAATCGCTTGTACTATTGATTTCTGCAATAAAAAAAATTAAATGTCAGATACACTTTAAAGGAAATCTGTCAGCTGTGATTTATTTTCCAAACTGGTGACTCTGTTAGTGCAAGGAAACCCAAGATAGCTTTCCTATACCTGTCTGTGCTTCCAGAATCGTACAGACTTTCCTGAGCTCCTGAATAGCTGCAAGCTGGAATGTCTCCTCTCTTTCCCTCCCTGTGTGATTGACCCCTGGAAGCCCACGGGGGCAGGGGTGGGAGGGAAGAGGTGTTACAGCAGGGTCAGGGATGGGAGGGAGGTGGTGTTACAGCTTGCTGCACTTCAGGAGGTCAGGAAAGATGCAAAAAAAGAGTCCGTGGAGCCTCTGTTGCGAGTATCAAAACACGGGATAGCCAGATATCTCTAGCCTGTTGCCACAGGGTGCCTCCATGATGGGGAGAGCACCACACCACCCTGATAGGTAGCCCCTTAAGTCCCACTCGGTTGCGAGGATTGCAACATAAATAGGGAAACAACAGGGTGGCCCCTTTTGGTTGATTTGTCATTGCCCCAACTAGCCAGAATCCTGCTCCACACTGATGGGCAAATACCCCGAAACAGCTGTCTGTGTATGGATGTCTGCCTTGGCAAGCCCTTGTCATGTCGCAATACTTGCACCTTGAGTTAGACATTGACAAAAAGGGGCCACCCTGTTGTTTCCCTCTTTATGTTCCAATCCTCGCAACCGAGTGGGACTTATCAGGGTGGTGTGGTGCTCTCCCCATCATGGAGGCACCCCGTGGCAACAGGCTAGAGATATCTGGCTATCCCATGTTTTAAGACTCGCAACCGAGGCTCCACGGACTCTTGTTTTGCATATTTAAATTTTTGGAGCCATCAGTGGAGACTCTTGATTGAGGACTTCATTAGAATTTTTCACTGATCTCCTTGAGTTCAGTTATCCCTGTGTTTAGCTCAGGAAAGACTCATTGTACCAATGATCAAAAGCATTTCTCTGTAGTGTGGATGGATATATGAAAGGTACCATGTGTCTTGTGGTCCTAACAGCATTTAACTGTGTCTGCAGTTTGGAAACTGAATTGCAGCTGACAGATTCCCTTTAACCCTTTAAGGACAGAGCAAATTTCGATTTTTGCGTTTTCGGTTTTTCCTCCTTGTGCATAAAAGGCCATAGCACTTGCATTTTTCCACCTAGAGACCCACATGAGCCCTTATTTTTTGCGTCACTAATTGTACTTTGCAATGACAGGCTGAATTTTTGCATAAAGTACACTGCGAATCCAGAAAAAAATTCAAAGTGTGGTGAAATTGAAAAAAAAAACCCGCATTTTGTTTATTTGGGGGAAATGTGTTTTTACGCCATTCGCCCTGGGGTAAAACTGACTTGTTATATATGTTCCTCAAGTCGTTACGATTAAAACGATATGTAACATGTATAACTTATATTGTATCGGATGGCCTGTAAAAAATTTAAACCATTGTCAACAAATATACGTCACTTAAAATCGCTCCATTCCCAGGCTTATAGCGCTTTTATCCTTTGGTCTATGGGGCTGTGTCAGGTGTCAGTTTTTGCGCCATGATGTGTTCTTTCTATCGGTACCTTGATTGCGCATATACGACTTTTTGATCGCTTCTTATTACAAATTTTCTGGATTTGATGCGACCAAAAATGCGCAATTTTGCACTTTGGGATTTTTTTGCGCTGACGTCATTTACCGTGCGAGATCAGGAATGTGATTAATTAATAGTTCGGGCGATTACGCACGCGGCGATAGCAAACATGTTTATTTATTTATTTATTTACTTTTATTTATAACCTGGGAAAAGGGGGGTGATTCTGACTTTTATTAGGGGAGGGGGCTTTTTACTAATAATGACATTTTTTTTTAAACTTTTACACTTATACTAGAAGCCCCCCTGGGGGACTTCTAGTATAAGTGATCTGATCTCTCATAGAGATCTCTGCAGCATAGATATGCTGCAGAGATCCATGAGATAGGCACTCGTTTACTTCCGGCTGCTGCAGCCGGAAGTAAACGAGTGCCGAGCCGGGGACGGCGCCATCTTGGAGCGGTCCCCGGCCGGCTTCATTTACGGAGATCGCTCCTCCGGGATAACATCCCGGAGGAGCGATCTCCCCACTAGACACCAGGGATGACGCTGCGTCCGGTAATCGGATGCAGCTGTCATGTTTGACAGCTGCATCCGATTACTGTATTAGCGGGCACGGCGATCGGACCGTGCCCGCTAATACCTACGGTCCCGGGCTACACGCGGCACCCGGGACCGGCGCGGTTCAGAGCGGGGTCGCCGCGCGGCCCCGCTCTGAACTCCCTTACCGGCATCAGGGCGTAAATTTATGCCCGATGTCGTTAAGGGGTTAAAGGGGTATTCCCATTTTGGGTAGTTATTCCCTATCCACACTATGCACCGTTTAGGGCATCAGATTACATAGGTACCCACCATTGGGGTCCCCTGTGATCTCGAGAATGAGCTGTGGGTCGTGCCGCAGCTTGAAAGTTGCATCAGACTCTCTATGGTGGCTCCATTGTGAATGAGCTCCAGCCCACAGCTCTATTCATCTGGGATGTCGGGGGTGCTTGAGGAAGTCGGTCTCTTAGTTATGCCCTATCCTGTGGATAGAGGAATTGTTACCCTAGATGGGAATACCCCTTTATAATGATGAAACCAGTGACTTGTTCTTTTGGATTATTTGTGGCTGCGGTTTATTGGACCTCTCGGACCTCCCTCAGTGTTTTTCTGTTCCCATTAGGACCCGAGCGCGGAGTTTCTTACCTCTTTGATCTGGGGGCTGTCGTCTCCTTTTGGCTCCTTCCTCTTCTTGCCGCATTGGATTGTGTGTGGATCAGTCCCTGTGCCTCTCTGGTCCCTTTAGTCTCCTGCTGTGCTCCCATGGGGCTTAAGCAGAGAGGACTCCTAGCTACCCTAGGTGCCGCCAGGCCGCAGACACACAGTATGTTTAACCCCTGGCCTCATCCTGGTTCCAGGTGCTGGCGGCGTGCGTGGTATCTAACGTCACTGTTGCACCACCACATTGCATTCTGGGGCCTGTTAGCTCCTCCTCCATTTTGGGTGCCGATGCTTGGTGTACACTGCAGGCTAGGGAAAGCGCGAGTGGGACACTGCCACAGGAACAAAGCAAATTTGGCGCCAATTTAAATGTCTGATCTGAGTTCTCATTGTGTAAAAGTAAGGGCATTCTTGCTATTTATTGTGCACATACAACTGGCACTATGGAAGGTAACTCGGCTACCTGCCCTGAATCCGCAGAGCAAGCTACTGCCGCCAGCCCAGTGAGTAACTGGCCCATTGGGTGTTCTCTTACTTTTATTTTGCCTCAGGTTGTTATTATTACTACTTATGGGGTTCCCTTCTCTCTCCAGGGAGACAAGGAGGCTCAGAGGAAGGCTAAACCTAAGCAAAAGTGCTGTGCTATGCAGATAAACTTGCTGAAGGATGTAGCAAGCACTTATGCAAGTCCTGTACAGCTAAAGAGGTTCAGCAAGAAACCCATCCCTGAGCGAGCATCTTAAATCTGTTATCGGCTTCTGTGTCTCCAGCCCCATCTAAAGAGCGGTCCTGAGCCCCCACCTAAAAGAATCACACAAGTGATTTCTCACTGATTCAGAGGAGAATATTTTATCATCGGGGTAAAATTCTGATCATGAAGGAACGTAAGAACCATTACTGAGGATATTGATACACTCCTCTCTGCTGTACGAAGTACTATGGGCATTCAAGATGTTGAGGAACCATCTAGTATTCAGGATGTGATGTTTGAAACCTAAGAAGAAATGTGCATTCCCAGCTCATGATAGCATTAAAAGTCTTCTCCTGGATGAGTGTCGAGATCCAGAAACAATACTGTTAAATAGTAAAGAGTTCAGGGCTAGGTTTCCCTTTGATGATTAAGAAACGAAACTCTGGCCTGAAGCTCCTAAAATAGGCGTACAAGTGGCCAAAGTAGTAAAAAAAAAGATGTCCTTGTCAATTAAAAGATCCAATGGATTGTAAGATCGAAGGATTGCTGAGAAAGGTGTGCGATTCTACTGCTGCTTCAATTAACCTTAACATTGCCACCACCATTGTAGCTAGGTCTCTATTTGGCTACAACAACATGAAAGCCACCTTGAGGATAAAAAGAGATGATCTCCTAGCCTTCATTCTTATGTTAATACTAGCTACTGTCTTTCTGGTTAATGTATCTGCAGAGCCGGCTGCAGATCTCCAATTCAGTCAGGAGAGCCCTGTGGTTGTAAGCTGGCAGATACTGTGTCTAAGAATAAACTGCTCTATTCCTTTTAGAGGTAATCTTGTCTTCGGTCCTGTCTTAGATACCATCCTGGAACAAGCTGCCAATAGCAAAAAGGGATTTCCAGAGGAAAAGAGTAATAAAAAAAAAACTTTTCGTCCCTTCAAGCAGAGAATCAGAAATTATAAAGGTAAAACGGGTAGATGGAGCTACCCCAAAAAGGGAGAGGCTTTTTGCTCAATCCCAATTCCTCAGGCAGAAAGCAGTGTCGCCATTCAGGAGGGAGGAAGGCTGTCCCATTTCCATCCCCCTGGGACAGCTATTACAGATTTTAAACATCTTGCTAAGGGGTCTCAAAATTGAATTCTCTGATACCCCTCCCTCAAAGTTCTGTATTATAGATCTCGAGTCAGATATGCTAAATACTTGTCTCTGGTTTATTCATTGTAGACCTTCAACTAGGAGCTATTGCTCGAGTTCCCCAAGAAGAAGAGGGTTTAAGTCACTACTTTACCCTATTCCTAGTCCAAAAGCCAAACAGGTCTGTACAATTATCAACTTAAAAATCCTTAAATTGGGTAGCTATGTACAAAAAGTTCAAGATTGAAACATTAAAGACTGCTATCCCCCTAATACCGAAAGATGCGTGGCTAGCGACAATAGATTTAAAAGAGGCCTATTTTTTACTATTCCAGTTTTCCATCCACATCAAAAATTCTTTAAGGTCTGCACCTTAAAGCCACACTCAGCATTTTCAATTCAAGGCACTGCCGTTTGGGATATCATCCGCTCCACACATCTTTACGAAAGTCCTGGTGGAAGTGGTTGCAGACTTAAGACAGAAGGGAGTAACTACGTATGGACAACCTGCTGATAGTGTCCTGATCCAGGGAACTGCTGGATCTGCACCTTAACCTAGCAATATGTTTTCTTCAGAATTTAGGTTGGATCATCAACTACCAGAAGTCAGACTTGTCCCCAGATCAAAGAAAAAGATTTCTCAGATGTTTCAGGACACAGAGCTACGGATAATTTTCCTGCCACAGAAGACAATATCTGCCCTCCTGAAGAAGTTCAAAAATTTCTGAAGAGATTAACTTCCATACGTGAGGACATGTTGGCCCAAAGTCATTCCCGAATTCTGCAGGCCGGAATTATAAAGGTATGGCACCATTCTCCTCTATCCCTAGACAACAAGGTGTGTCTTTCCTGGCAGGTAAAGAAGCCCTTAAGATGGTGGATGAAAGACTCCAACCTGAACAGAGGCACTCCTTGGCACCCTTCACAAATGGTCACCCTTACGACAGATGCCAGTCTATGCGGGTGGGGTGCCCACCTAAACATCTAACACCTGCTAGGTCAGTGGCCAGACAGGATTCGACGCTTCTCCTTTTCAAAGCCTTAAGAGCAGCATGCGTTTTCCTTCATCGCAAGCCTGTAAAAATATACTCACATAACTTGATGGCGGCTGCCTTTATTCACCAGGGAGAAACAAGACACAACCTCCTTCAGTTCCTGACAGCAAGTATGTTCACGTGGGCAGACGAGAATCTGCAGTCCCTCTCAGCAGTTTATTGTTGCAGACTACCTGAGCCAACAACCCGTCCATCCAACAGAATGGAGTCTGGATCAGGAAGTATTCCAACATTTTGTGGAGAGATGGGGACCTTTTCGTCAACAGAAAAAAACAAGAAGGTACCTTGCGTTTACTTGTTGGGTCCAAGATACCAGATGCGCTGGATGCCCTACAACAACCCTGGCATCACAATATATCATATGCATTTCCTCCTCTTCCTCTGATACCGAATGCCCTCGAAAAGATCCAGACAGGGTCCACTCAGGTTATATTCATAGCTCCAGTGTGGTCCTATAAGAGGTTTGTACTTCTTTCCAAAGGATCTGTCCCTGGAGGGACCAGTCCTGCTACCTCAGATGGGGAACCTGCTTTTCTTGGGACCTCTGAACCATCTGGGTCTTCAACAGCTCCACTTTGCGGCCCAGCTTCTGAAAAGTCCTACTTACTCCACATAGGCTTCTCGCCACGAGTAATCGACACTTTACTGAAAAGTAAAAAGGATGTCATTACCTCCATTTACCTTTAAAGGGGTAGTGCGGCGGTAAAGAATTATTCACAGACTAACACACATTACAAAGTTATACAACTTTGTAATGTATGTTATGTCTGTGAATGGCCCCCTTCCCCGTGTCCCACCACCCCCACCCGTGTACCCGGAAGTGTGGTGCGCTATACTCACATGTCACGTGCCGACCACGGTCTCCGATCTTCAGCCAGTGACGTCTTCTTTGGGCGGACGGCGAACAGCTCCAACTGTCCCGAATGCCGGCCGCCCTCTGCAGCGTCATCCGATGCTCAGCCGCGATTGGCTGAGCATAACTGTGCTCAGCCAATCGCGGCTGAGCACAGTTGTGATGCGGCGGAGGGGGGGCGGGCGGCAGCGACTCGGCCGTCCGTCCGAAGATGACGTTTGGCACAAGATGGCGGACGGACCTTGACACCGATCAGGTAATGTATAATGCACCACACTTCTGGGTACACGGGTGGGGGTGGTGGGACACGGGGAACGGGGCGATTCACAGACATAACATACATTACAAAGTTGTATAACTTTGTAATGTGTGTTATTCTGTGAATAATTTCTGAGCGCCGCACTACCCCTTTAAATACTGGAAAGTGTTCTTCAGTTGGTGCAAAAATACTCCTCCAGACCCTGTGAACCCTAACATTCCTCATGTTTTGGACTCTTCTACAGGAAATATATTGGTGTTGGTAAGCTATGTTCTGTAGTCGATCAGTCCCAGCTGCCAAAAGCCAGTGAGGGGAGGGGGGAGCGACTGACTCCATGGACCAGCTGGGATATCCTTAACCGGTCAGCCTGTTCACACATAACTGCGTTAAAGTCGCCAGTAACTAAGAGCAGGCATTCATTATACTTATTACTGTAAAAAAAACATTTTTTCCAATACATCCGGCCTAAAATGGGGGGGAAGGGGGTATATACACAAAGGCAAGAATACACTCCAGTCCCTCTACTCGACAGAGAAGAAAAATAAGTTATCCATTTTTTTTATCTTTTTATGGACAACCCCCTAGCATAGTTAGAATATGTTGTATGAAACTGGGCGCCCCACCATGACCTATGGACCTTGGCCACCATTTCTTTGACCAGGTGAGTTTCCAGCAATCCGACTATACAAGGTTGATAATTCTTGAGGATATTCATTATATATATTCAGTCTTTTACACTTCTCCCCTAACCCTCTGGTGTTCCATGTCAAAACTTTAAGCATTAACCTTTTTGAGGGGAATTTGAGAAAAAAATCCTTTCCCCTTTCCTTTGGAACTGATCAACTTATTGCCCAAGAGCCAAACCCGGAGGCGCAAAATTTTTCCTGTTGGAATAAATCCAGTATCCAGTCCAGAATAGACATGGCTTTAGTTAACACTGGTATGGCAAAATGGGTTAGGGATATAAAGTACCTACCTCATTGCTTATCTGATCACGGCCCATTGTTGGTTGACCTGGATACACAGTGATGTAGGACAAGACGCACACATAAATTCAATGCACATTGGTTAAACCCAATAGAAGACTCGCCCACGTTAGACAATGAATTGGATGAAATTTGGAGGTTAAATTAGATAGATTGTGAGCCCTCGTGGGCAGGGTCCTCTTCCCCCATGTACCAGTCTGTCTTTTGCCTTCATGTAATGTTTTCTGATCTTGTATTGTTCCTGCCTGTTGCCTATCTATTGTATAGCGCTCTGGAACTAAGGGCGCTTTATAAATAAATAATAATAATAATAGAGCACCATTATAAATACTTTGGGACGCCGTTAAAGCAGTTATTAGGGGAAAACAGGGCCGGCGTCAGTTGTCAGTTGTAGTACTCCTCTTATACCTCCTCCTGTAATGTCCTCTGATCTTCCATAATAACAGGCTGGACACGCTGGGAGTTGTAGTCCTCTTATACCTCCTCCTGTAATGTCCTCTGATCTTCCATAATAACAGGCTGGACATGCTGGGAGTTGTAGTTCCCCCCGGTATACCTCATGTAATGCCTCCTGATTGTAACTCCATTCTGGCCTCCTCTATGGTGAACAGACTAGAATACAGACTCCAGAGGGACGACCTCCTTCTAGCACCTCCATTCTAGTCTCAACCCTGCGTGGATGCGATCTCACCAGCAGCCGCTGAGCGATGACGTCATCACGCCTGCTGGTGGATCCACAAGGCGCACACAAGGGAGAAGAGGACCCATCCCCCGATTAGTGAATATGATTTTATTTTTTTATTTTCTTGTGTTGAGGGAGAACAGGGGGAATTACTATGGGGGCAGGGGCATTACTATGGGGACAGAGGGCATTATTACTATATGGAGGGCACAGCATGGGGACATTATAACTATATGGGGGGCACAGCATTGGGACATTATTACTATATGGGGGGCACAGCATTGGGACATTATTACTATATGGGGGGCACAGCACGGGACCCACAAACCTCCTTACTTTACTGCACATGACACCAATTGTATGGGAGCTCATGACACTCATACTGTATGGGAGCCTATGAGTGGGAAAAAGGGAAGGAAGTTGCTGGAAATGTGCGGAGTCTAAGATGTTTGTCTGACAGGTGCTGAAGAGATGAATTGTAGTTTGAAGAAATCATCATGGTGGTCTGGGCCAGATGGAGAGGAAACTGAGAGCGATCGCCTCAGATCAAAGAAGACGTCACCTGTGAGTTACTGAATTACGTTTTTTTCGGTATTTTGTCAAACTTTATTTGTTAGGTGTGCCCCGAGGTGTGCTAGGTGTGCCCCGAGGTGTGCTAGGTGTGTCCTGAGGTGTGCTAGGTGTGATCCGAGGTGTGCCCCGAGGTGTGCTAGGTGTGCCCCGAGGTGTGCTAGGTGTGCCCCGAGGTGTGCTAGGTGTGCCCCGAGGTGTGCTAGGTGTGTCCTGAGGTGTGCTAGGTGTGCCCCGAGGTGTGCTAGGTGTGCCCCTAGGTGTGTCTCAAGGTGTGCTAGGTGTGTCCCGAGGTGTGCTATACACAGGGGCCCGCTGAGGCTTTCTCCCCCAAGGGCCCACAAAAACCTGGAGCCGGCCCTGGGGGAAAATATTTCGGAATTATACAAGGGGAAAAAACACAGTATAGGTTGAAAGAAAAAGAGTTAAGTGAAAAAGGTTCAGTCACTAGATGAAAAGTTTATGGAGGATCCAACACCAGTTGCACAACAGAATTTAACAATAGATCAGGAAGAGCTGGATAAGTAATGGATAAAGCTCGTGCCCAACTGGGCTTTGCAGCTAGGAGAAATTATTTTTAGTCGGAAACTTCCAATAAAGGGCTCATGAGGTTAATTAAATTAATTAAGTTAATTATGCTATTCGGTCAGCAAAGGGTTCTACAATTAACTCCGCTAGCGCCATCTTGGAGGAATTCAGGGAATACTTCTGGGAGACCTATAGGTCCAGTTGCAAAGAAAAGGATAGACATCTGGAGATGTTGCTTGAGTCAGCTTCACTGGCTAGGATTTCACAGGAACAAAGAGAGATGCTTGGGGCCCCCATTACTCTAGATGAGCTGGAAAAGGCCCTGGCTGGTACCCCTGGTGGGTCATCCCCTGGACAGGACTGTTTACCTTTTGATATCTATAAAAGGAACACTCGGTACAGGTGAGAATGCTCCCCAGATCCATGGGTTAGGCAGAGATTATTCTGATTCGCGGGAGTGCTGGCTGACAGATTGAACAAAATAGTGGCCTTATAGGAGATGATCAAACAGGGTTTATACCTTGACGTATGATTAAATCCATTCTTAGAAGACTATGAGAATATACAGCTGCTGGGGGCAGGGGGCTCCCACTCCATCCTGTCATTGGATGCGTCTAACTCCTTTGACAGAGTGGAGTGGGAATTCCTGTGGTTGGTGATAGAAAATTTTAATTTAGGCAGTGAGTATATAGGTATGGTGAAGTTGTTATATAGGGACGCAAGGGCCGTTGTCATGGTGAATGGTTTACATTCGGCCTCATTTGGGTTAAGTCGTGGGACCAGGCAGGGGGGACTCTCCCCCTTACTCTTCGCCCTCAGTATAGAGCCCTTGGCGAGTTTGATTAGGTTAGATCCGGTTATAGCTGGTTTTGGGGCGAGGGGAACAAGGTGTCTCAACCTTAGGGCCCTATTCCACCGGACGATTATCGTTTGCATAATCGTTAACGATCTCAAACGACTGCCATTGCAAAAGACCTGAAAACGTTCACTCATTTCCATGGAACGATAATCAATACTTATAATCATAATTGCGATCGTTTCTTCTTCGCTATTTATTCGCTATTGCGTTCATATCTATTGCGAATGACCGAACGATGTCTTATTCAATGCAAACGATTTGCGAACGTTTTGCAAACGAGCAACGATAAAAATAGGTCCAGGTCTTATAAAGCGATCAACGATTTCTCGTTCGGTCGTTAATCGTTAACTGCATTTCAACCGAACGATTATCGTTTAGATTCGAACGATTTAACGATAATCTAAACGATAATCGTCCGGTGGAATAGGGCCCTTAGTCCAATGATAAAGGAAATGGAGAAGAAGGTGAAGGTGTGGCTCAGACTTCCACTCTCTAGAGTAGATAGGCTGGTTTTGCTGAAGGCTGTAGGTCTCCCTAAGTTTCTTTATATTTTTGGGACAGCCCCTGTTTGGGTTGAAAAGAAGAATTTTAAGAGGATTAAAATTGTACTGAACTCGTTAATCTGGGAGCGTAAGTGTGTCTGGATAAAGCTAGAACTGCTGACTGCCCCTAGGAAGAAAGGCGGATTAGAACTTCCGTCAATGGAAGTATATCTTCTGGCCTCCCAGGCCTTTTGGCTCCTGGACCGGAAGGATAGCTTCTTTTTCTCTCAGTTGGAAAAGGATGTAAGAGACACTCAACTGGATATTTTTCAGAAGTTAGATGCTGGAGTTCTTGAAGGTGGGTCGAGAGCTGAATGGCCCATGGTTTATGCCCTAGTTAAAACTTGGCGTGAAATAAAGAGGTTATTGAATTTGAAGGGCTTCTTTAGCTTCTCCCCCCTCTGGGACCATAGTCGGCTGGTGTAGGTCAAAAGTGTCACGGCCGCGGCGGCTTCCCGCGTCCCGGGTTGCCGCCGCGACCGCCTTCTGTCCCGTGCAGCTGCCGGGGTCCTGGTGCAGGGACCCGGCGCTGCGGTCTGTTCGGCCCCGGGGGGCGCCTCACCTCGTCCCGCTCCTCCCTCCGTCTGTGCCGGCCGGCGCGCGCGTCCCCGCCTCCTAGGGCGCGCGCGCGCCGGCTGTCTCAGATTTAAAGGGGCAGTGCGCTCCTAATTGGTAGTTGCACCCAATCACTCCCCTATAAATCCCAGCATGCCCTGTCCCCTGGGTTGGAGCCTCTACATGCTTCCCATAGCGTTGGCCCAGCCCCCTGTTGTTCCTGAGTCCTGTCCGTTACCTGGTCCCAAGTCCCTGTTCCTGAGTCCTGTCCGTTACCTGGTCCCAAGTCCCTGTTCCTGAGTCCTGTCCGTTACCTGGTCCCTAGTCCCTGTTCCTGGTTCCTGTTCCCCTGTCACTCCACCTGTTCCCGTGTCCAGCCTCTCTCATCTGCAGACCATTGCCTGTGCCATCTCCTGCCACGCCTCGCCTGCCAAAACCAGCAACCAAGCCAGGGGTAGCGACCTGGGGGTCGCCTGCCGCAGCAAGTCCATCCCGCCTTGCGGCGGGCTCTGGTGAAAACCAGCGGCCCCTTAGACTCCGCCCCCTGGTGAGGTTAGTGCCATCGCTGGTGTCGGTCCAGTGGATCCACTACTCCAGGCGTTACAGTAGGCTCCAACCATGGATCCCGGCGAGGTGCCTGATCTCCGTGACGTCGCCAGAGTGGTCACTCAGCAGGCGCAACAAATCCAGAAACAGTCGCAGCAGATCCAGCAACTCACTACCGCCTTACAGCAGCAGACTACTGCCCAGCGCACACCACCTCCTGACGCTTCTTCTTCACTCCGACTGGCTCTCCCAAGCAAATACTCTGGGGACTCTAAGTTGTGCAGAGGATTCTTGACTCAGTGCACCATGCACATTGAACTTTTGAGTAGTCAGTTTTCCACCGAGCGCTCTAAAGTGGCTTTCATCATCAGCCTATTAGAGGGTAGAGCCCTGGCCTGGGCCACGCCGCTGTGGGACCGTGATGATCCTGTTGCTGCCAATCTCCGGGCCTTCCTATTCGAGTTTCACTCCGTCTTTGAGGAACCTGCCCGTGCTTCTTCAGCCGAGACTGCTCTCGTCAACCTCTCTCAAGGCAGCTCCTCTGTTGGTGACTACGCCATCCAGTTCCGCACCCTGGCAGCTGAATTGGACTGGAACGAGGCCGCCCTATTGGCCACCTTCAAGAAGGGCCTGTCTAGTCGAGTGAGAGACGTGCTCGCTGCCCGAGACCTGCCTACCTCCCTGAACGAACTCATTCTACTGGCCACCCGAGTTGATACTCGTTTTTCGGAGAGGGAGGAGGAGGTTCGGCATGAACATTTACTAACCCGTTCCCGTCGCCATCCCCAGCTGGCGCCGGTTTTCCAGAATCCTGACCTTTCGATGTCCCAGCCCTCTCCTGAGATTCCTATGCAGGTGGAACGGGCTCACCTGACGCCTGATGAAAGAATCCGGCGCCTGGAGCGGAATCCCTGTCTCTATTGCGGTGGTTCCGATCACTTCCGGCTGGGATGTCCCCTACGTCCCCAAACATCCGGAAAATGCTCGCACCTAGGTCCGGTGGGACAGGTGTCCCTAGGTGTGAATGCCACCTTTCCAAGTCTGTCTATGCCAGTTTCCATCCGGACTCCCTCAGGACAAAATCATCAGACTACTGCCTTCCTCGATTCTGGCTCAGCAGGCAGTTTTATTGCGGCAACATTGGTCCAAAGATGGCGGCTACCCGTGACCCGACTAGCCAGGCCCCTGACTATCTCCTTGGTCACGGGCGAAATTCTTACCGACCGTGTGTACTACCAGACCGCACCTTTAGTCCTCCAGGTGGGTCCTTTACATCAAGAAGAGATATCCTTCTACGTCCTGCCCCATTCTTCCCCCGCGGTCCTCCTGGGACTCCCTTGGCTGCAAGAACATGCCCCTCAGCTGGACTGGAGAACCGGGGAGATTCTCAGTTGGGGTCAGGACTGTTCCAACCAGTGTCTCAAGTCACCTCAGACCAAGTGTACTGTGTCGTTTCCTGTCCCAGCCAAGCCTCTACCCGACCTACCGGCAGAAGACCAAGACTCGGCGGATGCCTTCTCTGCCGAGGTGTACCCTCTCTCCGTACCCAAGACTGAGGTCATGTCCTCTAACCACCGGGAAAACTTACAGAAGGACCTCGTCCACAGACCCACATTCCCTTGCCACGTTTTACCGCCTGATCGCCTAGTACCAGTCGCCACCTCCACTCTTCAGAGAGTACCCCCCGGAAAGACTCATGTTCACCCTGCGCTTCGAAGAGGTATTTTGAAGTGGGGACATTCCTCGTTGGAGGCCGGGCACCCTGGAGTCCGTAAGACCGGCCAACGGATCTCTCGCCACTACTGGTGGCCCAGTCTATCCCAAGATGTTAAAGACTTTGTGGCTTCCTGTGCCATTTGCAGGCAAGAAAGAGGGGGAGGCCAAAGGGGGGGGGGTACTGTCACGGCCGCGGCGGCTTCCCGCGTCCCGGGTTGCCGCCGCGACCGCCTCCTGTCCCGTGCAGCTGCCGGGGTCCTGGTGCAGGGACCCGGCGCTGCGGTCTGTTCGGCCCCGGGGGGCGCCTCACCTCGTCCCGCTCCTCCTTCCGTCTGTGCCGGCCGGCGCGCGCGTCCCCGCCTCCTAGGGCGCGCGCGCGCCGGCTGTCTCAGATTTAAAGGGGCAGTGCGCTCCTAATTGGTAGTTGCACCCAATCACTCCCCTATAAATCCCAGCATGCCCTGTCCTTAGTGTTGGAGCCTCTACATGCTTCCCATAGCGTTGGCCCAGCCCCCTGTTGTTCCTGAGTCCTGTCCGTTACCTGGTCCCAAGTCCCTGTTCCTGAGTCCTGTCCGTTACCTGGTCCCAAGTCCCTGTTCCTGAGTCCTGTCCGTTACCTGGTCCCTAGTCCCTGTTCCTGGTTCCTGTTCCCCTGTCACTCCACCTGTTCCCGTGTCCAGCCTGTCACGTGCTCTCTCATCTGCAGACCATTGCCTGTGCCATCTCCTGCCACGCCTCGCCTGCCGACACCAGCAACCAAGCCAGGGGTAGCGACCTGGGGGTCGCCTGCCGCAGCAAGTCCATCCCGCCTTGCGGCGGGCTCTGGTGAAAACCAGCGGCCCCTTAGACTCCGCCCCCTGGTGAGGTTAGTGCCATCGCTGGTGTCGGTCCAGTGGATCCACTACTCCAGGCGTTACAAAAAGGTTGGGGGTACTATATAATTTGTTTGAAGGTGGTCTGAAATTAAGAACTGATGTGGTGGTTTTAGGAAAAATCAAAACATGGAACCAGGTTTAATTAGAGACCCAGTAGATTGATTATTTGAGACTGTCCAGCGCTATAAAACTGGACCTGGGAAGCTCAGAATATGGACTTCGACAATAGATAAATTGAGAGGGGTGGGAGCTAGGTGTAAAGGTGTGTTGATGTTGTATAAATGTTTCCTGTCGGGGAGATATGTGGAGTTCGGGAGCCAGAGGGCTTGGGAGGCGGAAATCGGAGATGTAGTGAACTGGGCAGTAGTGTATCGTAACATAAGAAAAGTTCCTTCTAGAAACCATCAGTTGATTCAGTTCAATATAGTCCGTAGGCTTTACTATACGCCATTTATGCCCCCGGGGTTTAAAAAAGAAAGGGGATATTGGACATATGTTATGGTTGTGCGAAAACCTGAATACATATTGGTCAGGGATGTTATAGGGGGTAAATTCTGTTGTAGGGCAAGTAATAGAGGAAGTCTTCCACCTGGTCATTTGGGGGATACTTCTAGATTATCTATTAGAACTTCGGGGAAACAGAAGAGGATCCTGTTAAAAATGGGTTTTTTGTGCTAAGTTGGTAATTATGAGAAAGTGGATCTCCTCTCACTCACCCTGCCTGGTGGAGTGGGAACACTGTGTTAGGTGGTACGAGTGTGACAAGTGATATATCATATCCTAGCTGATGTATATCGTATCCTAGCTGATTATACTAGATTTATACTAGATCAGTGCTCAGCATTTGGCTCTCTTTTGCCTTTTTTGTCAATGGAACTGTTAATCGAAAGACTTTCATTCACCGCCTGTGAGTTCACAGATTTTAGCCTATACGTCTACTCACATTCTTTTCTGAGAATACGTTTGTCTATGTCTCCACCCCTTCCAGTCCGCGTTTTTGTTTAGTCACCAGAAATTTTAGAGCATTTTGTCGTCCCCCCCCCCCCATGTTTCCCACACACAGCGGGTCATTGTTGTCTCTCCAATCCCTAATGTCTCCTAAATGGTCACCTATACGTCTTTTAAAGCGACTCTGTACCCACAAATTGGTGTGGCCTAGAGTGTCTATGCCCTAGGCTTGCAACGCCTCTCCATCCCTTCTCCCCACCCTCTTCATCATTAAGAATGACCCCGTGCAGGATGTCTTCTATCCATCACCTGTCTGAACACTGCACAGGTGCCTTAACACATGTTCAGTGTTCACAGAGGTGATGAATAGCAGAAATCCTGCCTAGGGCATTCCTATGGGTAAAGAGGGCGGGGAGGAGGGATGGAGGGGCGGTGCAAGCCTAATGCACACACACTCTAGGCCACTCTGGGGGGGTGGGGCAGATTGTGGGTACAGAGTTGCTTTAAGCTGTCTCCAAGTGTCTCCCATATAGTCCATGGAGCATATTTAGATACACTACACCGACACTCTCACAATTGTAGAAGTCTGTGATGTCCTACGTTTTATCAGTAGAGGGGCTCCTAAAACTTTTTGTGCGGTCAATGAGAGGACATGCCCCACATCCTTTGCGATCTGTACATCTCTAGAGGCCTTCGATCCAACCAGGTGTCCGTTTTAAAGGTCACCAGATAATGACTATGGATCAACCTTCTGTAGGTGACAAATGGGTGTTCATTGACTGTTTATCCATTCGGAGGATGTTCCAGTACTTTTGGATGATCGCCATAACTTAATCTGACCATTTGTCGTAGGTCCTTATTACTCTTGTCACATTCTGTAGTTTGAGTCACTGGTTTAGGAACTAATAAATCATTCTGATTTGCCCGTACAGCATGATTAAAGGAGAAGTCCAGAGTTTTCTTTTTTTATTTTCAAATCCGGCAAGGAGGGTTAATGAAAAGGAACAACTACTTACCTCCCCCCATGCCTGCAAATTGCTGTGCCAGAAGGTCCAGGATCCCGCTAAAAGTAATTTTCGCCCGAGTTGTGATGATTGACAGCCCACTCAGCCAGTCAGTGAATTTAGTGGCGACCCGGTTGTGACGTTGGCTAAAGAGAAGATCCCTTAGGCCAGTGGGGGTCCTGGAGCAGTTATCCGGCACTGGACAGACATGGGGACAGGTGAGTAGAAGTGTTTATTATATTCCCCCCTTCGCCTTTTCCAAAAATAGTTGCAGCCTCGGACTCCTCCTTTAAAGGCTTTTCTTAATATTATATTGGAATAACTTCTCTCCTCCACAACGCCTCAGCCCTGGAGTCCACCGCGACACCTCAGCCCTATAGTCCGCCGCGCCACCTCTAGAGCCGTCACTCAGAGCAGAGAGAAGATCATCCTTGTTTGGATAGAATCGCACTATATTTAAATTTTTTTCCCGTGATGACACCTTTCTATTGTGACGTAAAACTGCTGATTTGCGCAGGTAAATTGCTCACGCAAAGTAAGAAATGACAAGTCCTATGAAATAAGAAGGATAGATCACATGGATTTACAATAAAATGTATATTATACAATGAAAAGATGACAATCACCTTAAATGTAATACGGACGGTTTCATTGTTCCTGGAAGTAATGCCGAGATTATAGAAAATTACAGATGCCGCTCCAGGATTGAATCATCAGTGTAATAAAGCAGAAAAGTTGTCTAGGACCTTTTTATTATTGAGTTTAGTTTTTGTGTGACTGAACAATTGGATTTCTTGTACGACGCGCTCTAGAGAGGCCGATCTGAGGCTAGGTATGTTATATGCAACCCATGGAGGGGTGTTATACTCTATGCTGTATTATTTACTGCCAGTGGCTATCTCTATATGTAGGCTTATAAAGCATGCCCCCCCAAGCTATTATAGCATGACATCTCTGTATTAATGGGAGTCGCTGGGGGGGAATAAAAATAGCGACCAATCGGAGCTCATGTGGCGAGTTTCCTTCTTACTGGGGACTCAGCAAAGCAGGAGATACGGAGAACCAGCACAGGGTTTATTAGGTCATCAGATGATAGAGCTATACAATCCATGGCGGTCAGGTCATTCCACAATCCTTGAGGTATCACACAGTCCACTTTCCAGTAAGCTCGGGGAAAGATAGGTCATTAGTATCCACGTCCACAGGAGGGGCTCCACCTACACACACGGGGTACCGGTAGCATCCCAGGCTCCACTCCTACCTTACAGGGGCAGGTGGCCTAAACTGAACTACCCTCTTCTGAGATCAGGATGTCCTCGTCTCTCCCAGCCAGGTACTGCCTCAGCTTTATCTGCATCTCCCACTGGGAAAGACTCTGTTAGGTGGTTGTCTTTTGGGGTGTCTCCGTCAGGTGGGCGTCTTCTGGGTTGTCTTCGTTAGGTGGGCGTGTCCTGGAGTATCCCCCCTTAGGTGAGTGAGTTCTGGAGTATCCCTGTTAGGTGGGTGTCTCCTGGAGTATCCCCATTAGGTGAGTGTGTTCTGGGGTGTCTCCATTAGGTGGGTGTCTCCTGCAGTATCCCCCTTAGGTGAGTGTGTTCTGGAGTATCCCCGTTAGGTGAGTGTGGTCTGGGGTGTCTCCGTTAGGTGGGTGTCTCCTGCAGTATCCCCCTTAGGTGAGTGTCTTCTGGGGTGTTTCCGTTAGGTGGGTGTCTCCTGCAGTATCCCCCTTAGGTGAGTGTGTTCTGGAGTATCCCCGTTAGGTGAGTGTGGTCTGGGGTGTCTCCGTTAGGTGGGTGTCTCCTGCAGTATCCCCCTTAGGTGAGTGTGTTCTGGAGTATCCCCGTTAGGTGAGTGTGGTCTGGGGTGTCTCCGTTAGGTGGGTGTCTCCTGCAGTATCCCCCTTAGGTGAGTGTCTTCTGGGGTGTTTCCGTTAGGTGGGCGTCTTCTGGGTTGTCTTCATTAGGTGGGCGTGTCCTGGAGTATCCCCCCTTAGGTGAGTGTCTTCTGGAGTATCCCTGTTAGGTGGGTGTCTCCTGGAGTATCCCCCTTAGATGAGTGTGTTCTGGGGTGTCTCCGTTAGGTGGGTGTCTCCTGGAGTATCCCCCTTAGATGAGTGTGTTCTGGGGTGTCTCCGTTAGGTGGGTGTCTCCTGGAGTATCCCTATTAGGTGAGTGTGTTCTGGGGTGTCTCCGTTAGGTAGGTGTCTCCTGGAGTATCCCTATTAGGTGAGTGTCTTCTGGGGTGTCTCCGTTAGGTGGGTGTCTCCTGCAGTATCCCCCTTAGGTGAGTGTGTTCTGGAGTATCCCCGTTAGGTGAGTGTGGTCTGGGGTGTCTCCGTTAGGTGGGTGTCTCCTGCAGTATCCCCCTTAGGTGAGTGTGTTCTGGAGTATCCCCGTTAGGTGAGTGTGGTCTGGGGTGTCTCCGTTAGGTGGGTGTCTCCTGCAGTATCCCCCTTAGGTGAGTGTCTTCTGGGGTGTTTCCGTTAGGTGGGCGTCTTCTGGGTTGTCTTCATTAGGTGGGCGTGTCCTGGAGTATCCCCCCTTAGGTGAGTGTCTTCTGGAGTATCCCTGTTAGGTGGGTGTCTCCTGGAGTATCCCCCTTAGATGAGTGTGTTCTGGGGTGTCTCCGTTAGGTGGGTGTCTCCTGGAGTATCCCCCTTAGATGAGTGTGTTCTGGGGTGTCTCCGTTAGGTGGGTGTCTCCTGGAGTATCCCTATTAGGTGAGTGTGTTCTGGGGTGTCTCCGTTAGGTAGGTGTCTCCTGGAGTATCCCTATTAGGTGAGTGTCTTCTGGGGTGTCTCCGTTAGGTGGGTGTCTCCTGGAGTATCCCCCCTTAGGTGAGTGTATTCTGGGGTGTCTCCTGCAGTATCCCCCTTAGGTGAGTGTGTTCTGGGGTGTCTCCTGGAGTATCCCCCTTAGGTGAGTGTGTTCTGGGGTGTCTCCTGCAGTATCCCCCTTAGGTGAGTGTGTTTTGGGGTGTCTCCGTTAGGTAGGTGTCTCCTGGAGTATCCTTATTAGGTGAGTGTCTTCTGGGGTGTCTCCGTTTGGTGGGTGTCTCCTGGAGTATCCCCCCCTTAGGTGAGTGTGTTCTGGAGTATCCCTGTTAGGTGGGTGTCTTCTGGGGTGTCTCCGTTTGGTGGGTGTCTTCTGGGGTGTCTTCTGGGGTGTCTCCGTTTGGTGGGTGTCTCCTGGAGTATCCCCCCTTAGGTCAGTGTCTTCTGGGGTGTCTCCGTTTGGTGGGTGTCTCCTGGAGTATCCCCCCTTAGGTGAGTGTGTTCTGGAGTATCCCTGTTAGGTGGGTGTCTCCTGGAGTATCCTCATTAGGTCAGTGTCTTCTGGGGTGTCTCCGTTTGGTGGGTGTCTTCTGGGGTGTCTCCGTTTGGTGGGTGTCTCCTGGAGTATCCCCCTTAGGTGGGTGTGTTCTGGAGTATCCCTGTTAGGTGGGTGTCTCCTGGAGTATCCCCCCTTAGGTGAGTGTCTTCTGGGGTGTCTCCGTTTGGTGGGTGTCTTCTGGGGTGTCTCTGTTTGGTGGGTGTCTCCTGGAGTATCCCCCTTAGGTGGGTGTGTTCTGGAGTATCCCTGTTAGGTGGGTGTCTCCTGGAGTATCCCCCCTTAGGTGAGTGTCTTCTGGGGTGTCTCCGTTTGGTGGGTGTCTTCTGGGGTGTCTCCGTTTGGTGGGTGTCTTCTGGAGTATCCTCATTAGGTCAGTGTCTTCTGGGGTGTCTCCGTTTGGTGGGTGTCTCCTGGAGTATCCCCCTTAGGTGGGTGTGTTCTGGAGTATCCCTGTTAGGTGGGTGTCTCCTGGAGTATCCCCCCTTAGGTGAGTGTGTTCTGGGGTGTCTCCGTTTGGTGGGTGTCTTCTGGGGTGTCTTCTGGGGTGTCTCCGTTTGGTGGGTGTCTCCTGGAGTATCCTCATTAGGTCAGTGTCTTCTGGGGTGTCTCCGTTCACACAACCTACGGACAACAGGCATTGCTTGACACTGAAAAACAACCGCAGTTGTTGCATTGAAATAAATGCACAATGGACGTAAATCCCTGCCTTCACTTATTTCAACGGCCATTGTTCAATACATTGTGTGAATAACAGACACTGTTTCCATTGACTTCAAGACAACACCTTTCACTATGATGCCGTTGTTGGCATAAAATGTACGTTGTGTGAACTGGAGTTTCTATATGGAACATGTAAAGAAATAGTAATAAATGGTACGTTTGCACCTTTGTTGTTTCATTGTTATTTTGTACATACACTGAAACCTCTAAGCTGACCACCCAACTTTGCACAAAAAAATCGGTCTTTTATGGGGGTGGTCTGGTCAAAGAACAAAGTATAGAAAATGCAGAATTATGTTTCTAATTGAAGAGGGAAGATGAACAGTATATATAATATATATATATATATATATATATATATATATATATATACATATATGCCGTGGCCCAGGGTGCTGGATACTGGGATTGAACCAGCTGGTGGGCTCTGGTGTTTTGGGGCGACTTGTCACGATGGCCAGGAGTGGTAACACCCCCCTCTCCCGGACATACGGCAACAGGACGTTAGGTAGAACCAGTGTGAGGTGCAGGGTGCCACGACAGAGTCCCACTTTAAACAATGCTTTACTTTATTTGAACTCATTCTCAGTGCAATATAAAAGGGAACAGTGCTCAGGTACTTAGTACAATAACAGTAACAGCAGAATGAGATAGAGTATAGTAAGGAAGACTGTAGCAGGAGATCAGGGTCGGATAGGGGGCCCTTGCCTAATTACTCTTGGTACTCTGCCGAGATGAAGGTGAAGTCTAATCTTGAAGAACTCCGGGTACTCATGTTTGGATAGTTTTAGCTTATCTGACTGCCTACTGCCTCTCAGTTTTGGTGACCGCCCTGATAGGTAGTGCAAGTCCCGGGTCTCTGTCTATGGGGGTTGTTCAAGTCCCGGGTCTCTGTCTATGGGGGTAGTACGAGTCCCGGGTCCCTGGGAGCAGATAACTAGTAGTTTCCTTCCTATTTAGTTTAGCGTAGTTCAGTAGAGAGCAGCTATCTTGCACTGTGCTCTACTGCGGATCAGCCTTTCTTTCCTTCTCAAGGAGCTGTACTGTCCTGAAGATAAGGAGATCCCCAGCATAGGTAGGGGGTTACTTCTCTAACTTCGGTTAACCCAGGATTAGGTTGGTTAGGTTAGTGCATGACTGCTGTAGACTCTAGCACTCAAGAATAGGTCTGTTCTCTTCTCTGACTCACTCACAACCTCAATGGTCTAGAGCCAGGCTCCAACTAACTACAAGGAAGTGGTGTGTCAGAGTGTGTGTGTAGCAGGCTAAACCTTCCTAAAAGCACTGCAGCTGTGCACAGAGGGAGTGAGACACCTAGTGGTTGGAATAGGGCACAGCAGCTAACTGCACTAACTGTGACACCTGACAGAAACACTTTTACCTGGATGTGTAAGGACAAAGAAAACACATAGTGGGACACTACATATATAATGATGAAAGAGCACACAACCATTTTTATATTTTTATTAATGACCTTGTAGAGGGGCTACAGAGTAGAATCTCCATCTATTTCAGATGATACTAAACTGGGTAAAGTATTCACCACAGAGGAGGATAATATCATATTACAGAGGGATTTGGAGAAGCTAGAGGCTTGGGCAGATGATGTATAATGGGGAACAATGTAAGTTTCTGCATTTGGGCCGTAGAAATAATAAGTACAGTTATGTGCTAAATAATAAAACACTGGGTAACACTGCTGCCGGAAAGGGCCTGGGGGTATTGGTGGCTGATAACCTCATCTATAGTGATCAGTGCCAGGCAGCAGCTGCCAAGGCTAATAAAATAATGGGATGCATCAAAAGAGGTATAGATGCTAAAGATGAGAACATAATTTTGCCTCTTTATCAATCACTGGTCACCACACATGGTATATACTGTGTACAGCACCTAGCACCTGTATATAAGAACAAAGTGTCCTCTATACAGATCACTGGTCGACTCGCCACACGTGGTATATACTGTATACAGCACCGGACACCGGTATATAAGAAAGACACAGCTGAACTGGGGCGACAAAGGTCATTAGGGAATGGGTGGGTTACAGGACCAGGACAGGTTATCACGCTTGGGGTTATTTACACGTCTTTTAGGGGCGATCTGATCCCAATGTACAAATATATGAATGGACAGTACAGAGATCTTTGTAGGGGTCTCCTTACTCCTAGGTCTGTAACCATGACAAGGGGGCATCCTCTACGTCTAGAGGAAAGAAGATTTCACCATCAGCATCGATGCGGGTTCTTTACTGTACGAGCGGTAAGACTATGGAACTCGCCATATTTTTTACTGTAAGAGCAGTGAGACTATGGAACTCTCCATAATCTTCACTGTAGTAAGAGCAGTGAGACAATAAAGCTCTCTATATTCTTTACTGTAAGAGCAGTGGCACTATGGAACTCTATATTCTTTACTGTAAGAGCAGTGAGACCATGGAACTCTCTGCCACATGATGTTGTCATGACTAATTCATTATATAAGTACAGGGGAGGCCTGGAAAGTTTTCTTGAAAAATACGTTGATCCAGAGATTATACTGATCGCCATTGGAGTGTTACTATCTTACTATGTTACTATATATTCGTATGTTACTATACAGTATGTTACTATATATTACTATGTTACTATATATTACTATATTACTATATATTACTATGTTACTATATGTTACTATATATTACTATGTTACCATATGTTACTATATATTACTATGTTACTATATGTTACTATATATTACTATGTTACTATGTATTACTATGTTACTATGTAACCGTATGGTTAATGAGACAGCATTCATACATTCCTGCATATGGGAGGTACTGCCCAGCCCTAAAACTGTTTTAAAACTGAATACAGTAGAACATAAGTACAGTATGAGCTGTATACATGATTCTATTCCATCACTGGTATCAGCTGTATACACGATTCTATTCCATCACTGGTAGCAGCTGTATACACCATTCTATTCCATCACTGGTAGCAGCTGTATACACGATTCTATTCCATCACTGGTATCAGCTGTATACACGATTCTATTACATCACTGGTATCAGCTGTATACACCATTCTATTCCATCACTGGTATCAGCTGTATACACCATTCTATTACACTGGTATCAGCTGTATACACCATTCTATTCCATCACTGGTATCAGCTGTATACACCATTCTATTATATCACTGGTATCAGCTGTATACACCATTCTATTCCATCACTGGTATCAGCTGTATACACCATTCTATTCCATCACTGGTATCAGCTGTATACACCCCATTCTATTCCATCACTGGTATCAGCTGTATACACGATTCTATTACATCACAGGTATCAGCTGTATACACCATTCTATTCCATCACTGGTAGCAGCTGTATACACCATTCTATTCCATCACTGGTATCAGCTGTATACACGATTCTATTCCATCACTGGTATCAGCTGTATACACGATTCTATTCCATCACTGGTATCAGCTGTATACACGATTCTATTACATCACTGGTATCAGCTGTATACACCATTCTATTCCATCACTGGTATCAGCTGTATACACCATTCTATTACACTGGTATCAGCTGTATACACCATTCTATTCCATCACTGGTATCAGCTGTATACACCATTCTATTACATCACTGGTATCAGCTGTATACACCATTCTATTACATCACTGGTATCAGCTGTATACACCATTCTATTACATCACTGGTATCAGCTGTATACACCATTCTACTCCATCACTGGTATCAGCTGTATACACCATTCTATTCCATCACAGGTATCAGCTGTATACACCATTCTATTACATCACTGGTATCAGCTGTATACACCATTCTATTCCATCACTGGTATCAGCTGTATACACCATTCTATTCCATCACAGGTATCAGCTGTATACACCATTCTATTACATCACTGGTATCAGCTGTATACACCATTCTATTCCATCACTGGTATCAGCTGTATACACCATTCTATTCCATCACTGGTATCAGCTGTATACACCATTTTATTACACTGGTATCAGCTGTATACACCATTCTATTCCATCACAGGTATCGGCTGTATACACCATTCTATTACATCACTGGTATCAGCTGTATACACCATTCTATTACACTGGTATCAGCTGTATACACCATTCTATTACATCACTGGTATCAGCTGTATACACCATTCTATTCCATCACTGGTATCAGCTGTATACACCATTCTATTACACTGGTATCAGCTGTATACACCATTCTATTCCATCACTGGTATCAGCTGTATACACCATTCTATTACACTGGTATCAGCTGTATACACCATTCTATTCCATCACTGGTAGCAGCTGTATACACCATTCTATTCCATCACTGGTAGCAGCTGTATACACCATTCTATTCCATCACTGGTAGCAGCCAGTACACCCCTCCCCCCTCTCCCTGTTGGCCTCCGGTGTCTATGGCTATCATCAGGCCTCTGCAATCATCTGTACGAGGAGAATTCTCTCTCTGGAGCCCTTTAGATGCTGCAGTCAGGCATTTATAGAGTTAACTGTTAGCACCAGAGCATAGCAGTTGTGGCGGGCCCCAGCTATCACTGACAGCCGAGACCCACCAAGGATGACACAGGCACAACAGCATCCGATGCAAAAAAAAGTGTGTTTATTCACACATCAGGGTACAGAAGTGCAACGTTTCGGCCAATCCGGCCTTTGTCAAGCAAGGCCGGATTGGCCGAAACGTTGCACTTCTGTACCCTGATGTGTGAATAAACACACTTTATTTTGCATCGGATGCTGTGGGTATCCTTTCCTACTACAGTTTAGTGCTCACACCAAGGATTGTGAGCCCTCCTGCGTGCATCCTATTTTTCTACCTGCGATCAAATTTGGAGTAACTCCGAGGTGCTGTTGGAACCTTCTTTTACTTTTGACACAGGCACAACGTCTCTGTACCTGTGTCATCCGGAAGATGCTAATAACCAGGTCTGGGGGCTCCTGGCTGCTGCTGCTCCCCACACGGCTCCACTGTGGGTGCTGTTCCTGAACTCTATGGTACTCCTTCATCCTCCTCCCAACTCAGGCACGCCTCCTTCTTCCTCCTCCCAGCTCAGGCATGCCTCCTTCTTTCTCCTCCCAGCTCAACCATACCTCCTTCTTCCTCCTCCCAGCTCAGGCACGCCTCCTTCTTCCTCCTCCCAACTCAGGCAGGCCTCCTTCTTTCTCCTCCCAGCTCAGGCACGCCTCCTTCTTTCTCCTCCCAGCTCAGCCATGCCTCTTTCTTCCTCCTCCCAGCTCAGGCACGCCTCCTTTTTCCTCCTCCCAGCTCAGCCACGCCTCCTTCTTCCTCCTCCCAGCTAAGCCACGCCTCCTTCTTTCTCCTAGCTCAGCCACGCCTCCTTCTTTCTCCTCCCAGCTCAGCCACGCCTCCTCCTTTCTCCTCCTAGCTCAGCCACGCCTCCTTCTTTCTCCTCCCATCTCAGCCACGCCTCCTTTTTTCTCCTCCTATCTCAACCACGCCTCCTTCTTTCTCCTCCTAGCTCAACCACGCCTCCTTCTTTCTCCTCCCAGCTCAGCCACGCCTCCTTCTTTCTCCTCCTAGCTCAGCCACGCCTCCTTCTTCCTCCTCCCAGCTCAGCCATGCCTCCTTCTTTCTCCTCCCATCTCAGCCACACCTTCTTTCTCCTTCCAGCTCAGCCACGCCTTCTTTCTCCTCACAGCTCAGCCACGCCTCCTTCTTTCTCCTCCTAGCTCAGCCACGCCTCCTTCTTTCTCCTCCTAGCTCAGCCACGCCTCCTTTCTCCTCCCAGCTCAGGCACGCCTCCTTCTTCCTCCTCCCATCTCAGCCACGCCTCCGTCTTTCTTCTCCCATCTCAGCCACGCCTCCTTCTTCCTCCTCCCAGCTCAGCCACGCCTTCTTCTTTCTCCTCCCAGCTCAGCCACGCCTCCTTCTTTCTCCTCCCAGCTCAGCCACGCCTCCTTCTTTCTCCTCCCAGCTCAGCCACGCCTCCTTCTTTCTCCTCCCAGCTCAGCCACGCCTCCTTCTTTCTCCTCCCAGCTCAGCCATGCCTCCTTCTTTCTCCTCCCAGCTCAGCCACGCCTCCTTCTTTCTCCTCCCATCTCAGCCACACCTTCTTTCTCCTTCCAGCTCAGCCACGCCTCCTTCTTTCTCCTCCCAACTTTGCCATGCCTCCTTCTTCCTCCTCCCAGCTCAGCCATGCCTCCTTCTTTCTCCTCCCATCTCAGCCACACCTTCTTTCTCCTTCCAGCTCAGCCACGCCTCCTTCTTTCTCCTCCCAGCTCAGCCATGCCTCCTTCTTCCTCCTCCCATCTCAGCCACGCCTTCTTCTTTCTCCTCCCATCTCAGCCACACCTTTCTCCTCCCAGCTCAGCCACGCCTCCTTCTTTCTCCTCCCAGCTCAGCCACGCCTCCTTCTTTCTCCTCCCAGCTCAGCCACGCCTCCTTCTTTCTCCTCCCAGCTCAGCCACGCCTTCTTCTTTCTCCTCCCAGCTCAGCCACGCCTCCTTCTTTCTCCTAGCTCAGCCACACCTCCTTCTTTCTCCTCCTAGCTCAGCCACGCCTCCTTCATTCTCCTCTTAGCATAGCCACGCCGCTTTCTTTCTCATCTTAGCTTTGCCACGCCCCCTTCCTCCTCCCAGCTTAGCCACGCCCCCTTCTTCCTCCTCCCAGCTCAGCCACGCCTCCTTCTTCCTCCTCCCAGCTCAGCCGCACCTCCGCCCTCCATCCTCTCTCGTCCTGCTTGTACACTCCTTTCTTGCACTGTTGGCATTGTTGGGTAGCAATTTTAGGCTAGGTTCAGACTATGTAACTGTGCGGCTGTATTTTTTATGCGGCTGTAAATGTGCGGATGAAACTCCGGCCGTGGGAAAAAATAGACATGCGGCTCAAAACATACGGTCATTTACTTGGAAATCTGGTTCAACTAAAAATAACAAATAAAATCTTAAGAAAGTGATGGAAACACCTCTGGATGCATCTGGGAAAGCAGGGAAACAGTTTACATGAATCGCTATTACCGGGGTTTGCGATCCTCTGCACTAATGCCGATGTCTCTCATGGTTAATATATTGAATTAATAAAACACATTTTCGTTGTAATAAAGTCCCTTTCGTTGTTCAATAATTAAATGTAAACGAATCCATCATTGTGCAATTAAATATACTGTTAAAATAAATATATATATAAATATACATTTATTTTTTGACAGTATATTTAATTGCACAATGATGGATTCGTTAGAATTAAATTATTGAACAACGAAACTGATTTTATTACAACGAAATTGTGTTTTATTAATTAAATATTAATTAGTACAGGAAGCTCCATTAAGCCGTTAATTCATATTGCCGGTAATAGAGCTTTCTGTACTAATCATCACTTTACTTTAATGAAAACATCAAATGTTTCTTCTAATTCTGTTATCACAATAGCATTATTAGAAGAAACATTTAGAATTATATGTGCGCTCAGCTGATTGGCTGATCGGCTCAGCGCACATATAATGAGCCGGTCCGCAGTACAGTGACTTCATTGTGCTGCGGACCAGCGAAGAGGACACATCGGGGTGAGTATAGAGCTCTCCCCACCCCCTCCCCAGCACTGCACCCCTCCCAGCAAGGAAGGGGGGGTCAGTTAACCCCTTCCTTGCTGGGATGGGTGCAGTCTGACATCAGTCTGGTCCCCAAGGGGTTAAGGGGGATGCAATACATCCTCCCTTAACCCCTTGGGGGCCAGACTGTAAGCAGCGATCTGTAAAGATGCTGCATACTGTAAGGAGCACAACACCGCTCACAATGATGGGTGTTGTGCTCCTGTTTGTGTGTTTTTTGTGTGTTTCTCCCTTTTTGTTTTTCAGATATCGGTATCCTGGGGATTACGTCAGATTCCGTGGACTACGTCGATGACCAGCGGTTGTTTGTTGTTTTTTTTAAATAAAATGGTCAATGAGGGGTGTGGGGGTGTTTTTATTTGAATAAAAAAATTTTTTAACTTGTGTCTTGTCTTTATTTTTTTACTTTATAGACTTAGTAGTGGAAGCCGTCTAATAGACGGAATCCATTACTAAGTTGGGGCCTAGTGTTAGCCGGTATAAAATGGCTAACACTAACCCCCCATTATTACCCCAGTACCCAATGCCACCAGGGGTACTGGGAAGAGCCGGGTGCCAGTGGTCCCGGAGCGTCAAAATTGGCGCTCCTGGACCGGGCGGCAGCAGGCTGGTAAGATTTAGGCTGGGGAGGGCCTAAACCAATGGCTCTTCCCACCCTGGTGTTACCAGGCTGCTGTCGTTTGGTTTTTAACCCGGCTGGTTATAAAAATAGGGGGGACCCAATGCGTTTTTTTTTTATTATTTATTTATTTTTTTAAAAACCGCATAGGGTCCCCCCTATTTTTATAACCAGCCGGGTTAAAAACCAAACGACAGCAGCCTGGTAACACCAGGGTGGGAAGAGCCATTGGTTTAGGCCCTCCCCAGCCTAAATCTTATCAGCCTGCTGCCGCCCGTTCCAGGAGCACCAATTTTGACGCTCCGGGACCACTGGCACCCGGCTCTTCCCAGTACCCCTGGTGGCATTGGGTACTGGGGTAATAATAGGGGGTTAGTGTTAGCCATTTTATACCGGCTAACACTAGGCCCCAACTTAGTAATGGATTCCGTCTATTAGACGGCTTCCACTACTAAGTCTATAAAGTAAAGAAATAAAGACAAGACACAAGTTAAAAATTTTTTTTATTCAAATAAAAACACCCCCACACCCCTCATTGACCATTTTATTAAAAAAACAACAACAAACAACCGCTGGTCATCGACGTAGTCCACGGAATCCAACGTAATCCCCAGGATACCGATATCTGAAAAACAAAAAGGGAGAAACACACAAAAAACACACAAACAGGAGCACAACACCCATCATTGTGAGCGGTGTTGTGCTCCTTACAGTATGCAGCATCTTTACAGATCGCTGCTTACAGTCTGGCCCCCAAGGGGTTAAGGGAGGATGTATTGCATCCCCCTTAACCCCTTGGGGGCCAGACTGATGCCAGACTGCACCCATCCCAGCAAGGAAGGGGTTAACTGACCCCCCCTTCCTTGCTGGGAGGGGTGCAGTGCTGGGGAGGGGGTGGGGAGAGCTCTATACTCACCCCGATGTGTCCTCTTCGCTGGTCCGCAGCACAATGAAGTCACTGTGCTGCGGACCCGCTAATTATATGTGCGCTCAGCCGATCAGCCAATCAGCTGAGCGCACATATAATTCTAAATGTTTCTTCTAATAATGCTATTGTCATAACATAATTAGAAGAAACATTTGATGTTTTCATTAAAGTTAAGTGATGATTAGTACAGAAAGCTCTATTGCCGGGAATATGAATTAACGGCTTAATGGAGCTTCCTGTACTAATTAATATTTAATTAATAAAACACATTTTCGTTGAAATAAAATCAGTTTCGTTGTTCAATAATTTAATTCTAACGAATCCATCATTGTGCAATTAAATATACTGTCAAAAAATATATATATAAATATACATTTATTTATATATCTATTTATTTTAACAGTATATTTGATTGCACAATGATGGATTCGTTAGAATTAAATTATTGAACAACGAAAGGGACTTTATTACAAAGAAAATGTGTTTTATTAATTTAATATATTAACTATTAGAGGCATCGGCATTCGGCATCATTGCCGGCTATTTTTGAAGTACTCCGTACGAACCACCTGTCAATCCACGGCCGCATTTCCAGCCGCAAACAATGGTCTTGTTCATTTTTTACGGGTCCGTTTACGATCGGGCCGTAGATTCATACATAGTGTGCACTGTGCAGCCGTATATCCTATACTTTCCAGCGTACGCATGAACCACCAAAAATACCGCCGTTTCGAGTCTTTTTATGGGGGTCTTCTGCTACAAAATCTGCACAAAAGACTGGTCTTTGGTCAAATCAGGGAGTGGTCTTCTCAAAGAGGCAGTGTCTATAGGAAATAATGGGTAACAAACTGGCCAAAAAAAAAAAAAAAACGTTCTGGAAGGGGGTGGTCTTCTCAAAGAAGTGGTCTGCTTGGGAGGTGTCACTGTATATGATGTTACATAGAAGCCGGGGCCCGATCCTGAGAGGGGGGTACAGAGGTCGCACCCCCTGCCATCTCCTCTGGGGGAAAGTTGACTATTCCTGGAATCTCTCTTTAATACATAGATGTGACTGTGTTTCACTTTTTTAACGCTCATCAATGTCATGGTAATAGATATTTGTTGTTACTGTTTGTGTAAACAGCAGCTGGCCGATCTTCCTCCGAGCTCATAACTCTTCACAAATGTGCAAACTCCATCAAAGAGGTAATTACATTTAATTCATTAAAATGGCACAATTCATATCCTGTCATTTATGCACTCAAATTAAAGGCTTTGTATAATGAAGCTTCTAGCTGCACGCCCTGGTTACTAATCTCTGTAGTAACAGGAAGAGAAAATGTCCTAGGGGTTTATTAGCACGTGTATTACAGTAATGTAACTCCTGGCAGGCTCACTAGTGCATACACCATTGTCATGGATCTCATTCTGCAGCACCAAACTCTTCTAAATCCGTCCAGGAAATAGGACCATTATTCATTTTACAGCCTCTTGGTTCTATGACGTTTCTGGGGTTTTTTCCCCTTTTTTTTAGGTCTTGATGATGGGAGAGCTGGAGGTGTCGGGGAATTGAATTCCAGTGTATGGTGAGAGCACAGGAGACGGTTGTGTGCGGTGCTGACAAGGTGGAGGGCTTGAGAGATTGGAATTATGCAAGGAGAGGTATCGGAAGATGACGTCAGAGGTGGACGGACTGGATTGTAGGTCATTGTTAACAGTTTTAACTGAATTTGTTGGCCAACAAGTAGTGAAAGTTGAGAAAGGAGCCGATTCAAGAAAGGTGACCCCAAGGCAACAGACTGGTGGGACTGCGGAGAGAGTTCAACCATTGACTGTAATTGATAGATGAGATGGTGGTGGTGATGGTGGTGATGATGGTGATGGTGATGATGGTGGTGGTGGTGGTGGTGGTGGTGATGATGGTGATGGTGGTGGTGATGGTGATGGTGGTGATAGTGATGATGGTGGTGATGGTGATGGTGGTGATGGTGATGGTGGTGATAGTGATGATGGTGGTAATGATGGTGGTGGTGGTGATGATGGTGATGGTGATGGTGGTGGTGGTGATGATGGTGATGGTGGTGGTGATGGTGGTGGTGGTGATGATGGTGATGGTGGTGATGATGATGGTGGTGATGGTGATGGTGGTGATAGTGATGATGGTGGTAATGATGGTGGTGATGGTGGTGATGGTGATGATGGTGGTGATGGTGGTGATGGTGGTGATGGTGATGATGATGGTGGTGGTGATGATTGTGATGGTGGTGGTGATGATGGTGATGGTGGTGGTGATGATGGTGGTGATGGTGATGGTGGTGATAGTGATGATGGTGGTAATGATGGTGGTGATGGTGGTGATAGTGATGATGGTGGTGATGATGGTGGTGATGGTGATGATGGTGGTGATGGTGGTGGTGTGTGGGGGGATGGTAGAGCAAGATGGGAAATGATAATGATTTCTGTCCATATCAAGTGTTAGAAAGTAGGAGGAGGAGGAAAGGGAAGATACGGGCAGAAGACCCTCTGGTCTTGTGGATCGCAGAGTTGACATCCAGTACCACTTCTATTCTGATAATCTCTCTGATCTGGAAGTCATGGAATTCCAAAGCCTAATTCACATGTTCAGTAATTTTTTTGGACCACAAAAACACCCGCTACTTTTACTCCGTGGTCCATATAAATTCATCCGTATTTGCATCCGTAATCACTTCCGTTTTCTGTAAAATGTTAACAGACTAGCTTATCTGGTAAAAAAAAAAAAAAAGTGCCAACTACCTTGCCCAACCCCTAGAAAAGGTCACATGATCGCTTGGCAGCCATGTTTATTTGCCATTTCTGGTTCTCTTTCAGACAGCTCTGTTATTTTCCTCTGATGATACAGGATTTTAGCTAACTTTTTGGCAGAGAAGATATCAGATTTTTTTGATGAAGACTTGCTTCTGACCTGGCTGTCCCCCGGCGCTTTGGAGAGCCTGAACGGCTTTAAGAAGAGCCTATGAGGAAGAGACGGAGATAATGGGTCCGTCCGATTGTCTTGGCTCGCCAACAGCCGGGGAGACAAGGCCTAGCATATTCCAATGGGCCTACACTCACCACACCAGCAAGTAAGTACATTAATATTTAAAAAAAAAACTTACGACCCGGGTTCCACTCCGCGGCACATTATGTATCGCTCTTTTGAATTGATTGCGGCAATTGAAGAAAAAAAATTTACCAGGTAGAATGCAAAAGAAATAAATATTCAAAAGAGAGACAAGACCCTTTTTTTGCACTACAGCGGCACTATGTGGGGAGGAATCCACCCTGTCATTATAAATAGGAAACTCCAATGTGTGTGAACATAGTAAAAACAATCACTAGTCAACAAAGATATAAAAACGTACACATTTCCTCTTTCTTCCTTAAACTTGCACTAATCAAGTCTTCTCCATACTTGTGTGAGCAGATGGCTCCTCAGGCGTGAACGCGCTCATCACGGTCACAATAGGTCTCCACTCTCTTGTCCCGTAGACATGGGCTGTTCTGGACCAGGAGGATACGTTTCACCAGATCCATGCTTATCATGTGATCGCTCCTCTTCTCTTCTTCCTGTTTCCTGCAATAAACTCTGTACGTCATTTGACAGTCAACTGATTTTGATCTGTGATTTTTACGGACATCATGGATATGCCATCCGTAACGTTCGTAAAAATCATGGATTCCATAGAGGTCTTGTCAGGAACCGGACGTCAGGGACAAGACAAGGCAGTGCGCCCTGATGCTGAACCCACCAACTGTCCCTACCTACTTGCCTCAAACGGACCTAGGCAGCTGCGTACGACCACCAAGACGTTCTGCAGTGTCCCAGAACAAAGGAGTTATTTGTCACTTTGTCTCTGCACCTTTATTATGGCCTGTTCTGTTCTGGAAAGCTATGGTCCACTGCAAACTGTGTGTATTGTGTCACCCCTCTCAGTATTCAGGTCTGCTATTCCATTCATTTCTTGTATGCATATTCAGTTATCAGTGCCTAATTGTATTATGTCGCCTCCCAGTGTTCAAGTATGGTACTTCTTATGTGTATTTGTTCCTATATGTCCTAGTGGTGTGGTGATGCAATGGCTTGGTGTCACGTGACTGCCCTTGCTTCCATGGTAACCCCAATGGCCATCGAGCTTTGGCTGAGGATACCATGTGACTTCCTCTCTGCCTTATGTCCTGTTTTCCACCTTCAGGGGAACAGGTTGTGTGTTGCTGCTGCTCCTGTGTCACAAGGCCGCAGCCCTGCGGTACCTGCTGCAGCATTACCAGAAGTGTTCCTGGCTGTGTTCTATTCTCAAGTTCTCAAGATTCTCATCTATTCTCCAGATCTGGGTGCCGTTCTTCAGTCATTCCTCTCATCTTCTCTAATCATCAACAGCAAGTATTCATCTCAGTTCCATTCTTATCCAGCTTCTTATCCTCAGTATCACTACTACTCCCACCATTCAGCACGCTATCATCACCGCCTATTGCAGCATCACCCATTACTCTGCCTTATTCAAGTTTGCCTTGTTCCCGGTTGCATCCGGAGAGACTGTTGCTACTAGTTACCACTGTTATAATAAATATACAACTACTGTTGTTTCTGAACCTTGGCATTGGTGTGATAATTGGTGCCCTGACTAAGGACAACGAAGAATCCCATGCCTAGTCTCCGCTCGGTTAGGAGCCCGGTTTCCAGCTGTGACCCCTTGTGCCTACACCGTGACAACCCTCTAGCTAGCAGCTGCCCCGGTTCCTGCCCGCAACAACATCCTCTCAGCGGAGTGGCCCCTAGGGGCCCGGGCATCGTAGTTCCCTATACTAGTATAGATGCACACAGAACAAGACAGACAAACAAACACAATAAAGACCAGTAAACAGTCCGGGTCACAACAATCGGGCAGCAAAAGTACAAAATCAGAATCCAAGAGGCGAAGTCACAGTCCAGGCAATATGGTCATGGGCAGGCGGCAAGCAAGGGAGGTCAGAGATACAAGCAAAACAGAAGACACAAGCAGGCAGAGACTAATGCTGCGTTTACACAGACAGATTTATCTGACAGATCTTTGAAGCCAAAACCAGGAACAGACTATAAACAGGGATCAGGTCATAAAGGAAAGACTGGGATCTATCCTCTTTTCAAATCCATTCCTGGCTTTGGCTTCCAAAATCTGTCAGATAAATCTGTCTGTGTAAACGCACGCTAAGGCTATGTTCACACTACGTATATTTCAGTCAGTATATTTCAGTCAGTATTGTGGTCCTCATATTGCAACCAAAACCAGGAGTGGATTAAAAACAAAGAAAGGCTCTGTCCCCACAATGTTGAAATTGAGTGGATGGCCGCCATATAACAGTAAATAACGGCCATTATTTCAATATAACAGCCGTTGTTCTAAAATAACAGCAAATATTTGCCATTATATGGCGGCCATCCACTCAATTACAACATTATGTGATCAGATCCTTTCTGTGTTTTCAATCCACTCCTGGTTTTGGTTGCAATACTGACTGAAATATACGTAGTGTGAACGCACCCTAATGCTGGGTTTACACTGAACGATTATCGTGCGAATTTGCACGATAACGATCGAATTCGAACGATAATCGTAAGTGTAAACGCAGGGAGCGATCGAACGACGAGCGAGAAATCGTTCATTTTGATCTTTTAACTTGTTCTTAAATCGTCGTTCGTAAAAAATTCGCCGATCGTTCCGTGTAAACAGTCGTTCACTGATTTTACCTATGTGCGAGATAGGCTTAAGCGATCGGAAAACGAATTTTCTGTACGATATATCGTTCCATCTAAACGCTGATCGTTATAAAAGAAAAATCGTTACTTAGAAATCCTTAATTGTACGATTGGGCGAATTATCGCTCCGTGTAAACCCAGCATTAGGGTCCATTTACACAGAAAGATTATCTGACTGTTAGGTATATGACTTCGTGCTGAATTTGCAGCTGAGGAAGCGCTGAGTTTGTCTGTTGTTTGCACTGAATATTGTGTCTGAATTGTGTCTTACCTTCCAGCCACACCTGCCTTGCCTGTCAGACTTCTGGCGGTGCAGGGGTTACTGTTCAGCTGAGCTTGGTGCTGGGATCAGGGCGGCTCCAATCAGCTGCTGGACCTGGTCTCTGATCCTGGATAATAAGCAGCCAGCTCCTCACTTCCCTGCTGGCTATTAGTTGTTACTAGTCCCAGCTCCCTGCTCCTTTCCCAGCATTCCCCTGTCCTTATACCCTTGCTATTGCTCTGCCCGTGTTCTGACCTCCGACTATCCGCTCTCCTTCTGATTTTGTACTGCGTTGTCTGTTTGGTTTTGACCCTGCTAGTTGACTATCCTCCATTGTGTTTTGTTTGTCTGTCTACGTTTGTGTATTCACCTAAGCAGTGTAGGGACCGACTCCGTGGTTGTCCGTGACCGTTTAGGGTCGTCCGTGGCAAGTAGGCAGGGTCATTGGTTGGGGCAAGTTCAGGGCTCACGGTCTTGTCCGTGTCTCCCCAACCTGACAGAATAGCCAGCCCCCCCCCCCCCCCCCCAAAAAAGAAAATATATTTATTTATTTTTTCCCCGTCACCTTGCACGTTGGTTCAGAACCTTGCTGAGCACGTCCAGGAGCAAGAGACTGCACCCCGACAGGTGACCATGACCACCCCTCTACCTCCAGAACCTCCTGTGCAGCTCCCTGAAAAGTTTAAGGGAGACAGGAAGAGTTTCCGAACATTTAGAGAGGGGTGCAAGTTGTTTTTTTGTTTGCGCCCCTGCTCCTCTGGGGACGAGGACCAAAGGGTGGGCATTATTATGTCCCTCTTGCAGGGTCCTCCTCAGGAGTGGGCTTTTTCATTGTCCCCTGGATCCATGGAGTATGATGACCCAGACCAGGCGGCAGTAGCAGAGCATCAGCTTACTTCTCTGAGACAGGGTAAGAGACCTGTAGAAGAATATTGTGCTGAGTTCCGGCAGTGGTGTGTACCATCCGGCTGGAACGATCCAGCTCTGTGGTGCCAGTTCCGGATGGGGTTGTCGGATCAGCTTAAAGATCTATTGGTAGTGTACCCTACCCCTGATACTTTAGAGGAGACCATGACATTAGCCATACGGGTGGACAGACGACTCAGAGACAGACGCAGAGAGAAAGACACCCCTGAATCTTCTAAAACCCTGTCCTCTGCTGTTTCTACTCCTAAGTTAAGTCCTTCTGTTCCTCTATTGCAAGATGAACCCATGCAACTTGGGGCTGCGGATACCAAGATTATACGGGCTTACATAATCTCTGCTTGTACTGTGGACAGGCCGGACACCGGGTGAGGGAATGTACCTCCAGACCAGAACCACCTCCGGAAAAACTCCAGCGCCTGAGTGACGATCGAGGGGGTCACTCAGGTGCCCAGGTACCTCTTGAAAAGAAAAACAAATTAATGTTGCCTATTTCTTTGTTTTTGGGAGACAAATCTGTTTCTGGTTACGCTCATGTGGATTCAGGGGCCTCGGCCAACTTCATTAACTCTGCATTCTGGTCAGCTCTGGGAATATGCCCGCTTCTGCTTAGGTGCCCATTGACTATTGCTGGTGCTGATTTTACACCCCTGGCCCAGGGTAAAGTCAGGTACATTACTCCTTCTATGGAGGTGCAGGTTGGGTCAGTACACAAGGAGATTCTTGATTTTCTGGTCATGGATAACTTGTCTTCTGACATAATTTTGGGTTTGCCCTGGTTGGAACAACATAATCCTGTGTTTGATTGGTCCACTAAGGAGTTGATTAAATGGGGTCCTAAGTGTTCTTCTCACTGTATTGCATTACATCTCACAGACTGCTCTACTATGGAGGGAGAGATTCCTGAGTTTGTAGCTGACTTTGCCGATGTGTTTGATGAGAAATCTGTGGAAGTTCTGCCACCGCACCGTCCCTATGATTGTGCGATTGACTTGATCCCTGGATCCAGGTACCCTAAGGGGAGAATTTTTAACTTGTCCAGACCAGAGAGGGAGACCATGCGAGAATATATTCAGGAAAGTGCAGTGTCCCAGAACATGCAGACTACTACTCCTATTATGGCCATTTCTCTTGCTGTGTCCATGCCTGTTCTGGTAAGTGTTTGCACTGCAACTGCTGCTGGTTTTCCCCTAGTATTCTCTGGTAATGTGCATTTTCATGTGTATTCTCATGTATTCCTGTGTATTATTACAGTGTACAGTGGTATGCAAGGCTGTTGATCACGTGACCTGTAACCATGGTTCCTCCAATGGCCGACTAGTTCTGGCCAGGAACAACCATGTGACCTCCCACTTCCTCCTAACAAGTTAGTCTTCCCCTTGCTGCTGAGCAAGGAGGTTGTGTGTGTCGTCCCTCTCCTGCCTCAGAGGAGTTGGGCTTCTTCTCTGCAGCTCCCACTTCACCACTAGAAGTGTGGATCAGGTGCTCTGCTATATTCAAGTCTTCGGCTGTATCTGCCTGCTCAAGTGACGGGATTCTTCTCTCTCATCTGGGTGTCATTCCGTTATCTCTCCTCATCGCTGCAAGGATTCACAGCAAGTATTATTCTCAAGCTAATCCACCCAGCAATGCTATTTCTCTCATACTCCTACTCCCATCATCCGGCACGTATTCTCACAGCCTATGCAGCACCACTCCTGCTTTATTTGTCAGAGCCTGCTATATACCCGGTTGCATCCGGACAGAACTGTTGCTACTAGTTACCTCATCTATAATAAAACCGCTGTTACTGAACCCTGGCATTGGTGTCCACTAACTGGTGCCCCGACTAAGTGCAGCGAAGAATCGCATGCCCATCATCACCCGCAGATTCCACAGACCGTCCCTACAGCTGTGCCGCCCTCAGGCCTATACCGTGACAAGTATAACCCCTGCAGCTGCCCCGGTCATTGCCCGCTCATAACACCAGCACTGCGGAAGTGGCCCCCAGGGGCCAGGGCATCGCATTTTTGGCGTCACGAACAGGATCTACCCGCCACGCGGTGTACCAGATCTACAGTTTAATATCGTCTCCAGAGACTGTGCTAAAATTGCCATGGGAGTTCTGATAACTGAGTCGCTGCACGGCTGGGACTGTACACAAAATGGCCGCTTCTTGCTGTTATTTCTACCTGCGCCATCCCCCGGTGATGAGGGGGTTAACTGCCATGCGGCCGAGAAGCGGGAATTGCTTGGCGCCATTGATAATGACTGTGTCTCTCCTGATTGGCCGGCCGCTTCCACTGACGTCATTGTTGCTGGGCAGACTTTGGAGCCTGATCCTCCAGCCTGGCGCTCCTCCCCTTCCTGCTACAAGTTCCGGCCAGTGGAACGCAAGATGGCGGCCTATGAAGAGCACCTGCCTGCAGCCCCAGCGCTTGTGATGCCTACACTGCCTGAGAGTCTGCCTCTGCTCAATCCTGCGTGCCTGCTAATGCCGCCACCCTCCGACAGCGATATCAGTTGGGGCTCTACATCAGTCTCCAACGGTCCGGAGGAAGAGCCTGTCTCCATCGCCAGCGTCTCACCGGGATCTCGTTGCTCCAGCACTCCCGAGGTTGCCTTCTCCACAGGAGGATCGACCTCGCCAGAAAACGATGGATCCGTGAGTACCGGGGTTCCGGGCGCCCCTCTTCCTGCCTCTAGCCAGGGGGATAACTTTAAGGCCACCTGCTACGCCAGTCCCTGGAGGCTCCCCGGGCCCGAGTCACCATCCCTGCCTCAGTGGGTGTTTGGGGACGACCCGGTTATCAAGAAGTTGGCGGATGAGATCAAGCAGGCCCTAACCTTGCTACCTCCGGTGGCTAAAGCCCCCCTCACCATGGCTACTACGGTGACTTCCCCTACCACTGCCGTGGCTAAAGCTGCGACCACCACCGCTACCTACCATGTGGCCCCTACTGTCTCTCCTGTGACCACAGTAGCCCCTACTGTCTCTCCTGTGACCACCGTGACCCCTAGCCTCGTGGTCACCACCGCAGCAGATGAGGCTCCTGCTCCGGCTTCCTCCCGGTATTACCCCTGGGAGAAGAAGAGGGGTGCCACTTGGGGTCTTCCAGGACACCTCTATTAGGTGTTCTCTTCAAAGGCTGAGTTCTTTGACTGTGTTTTTTTTTTGTGTGTTGTTTAATTGTTCCAGTTCCTGCAACGTTCAAGGTTGGTGCCTGGTCCTCCTGACCAAGTTCCCTGTACTAACCAGCCATGAGCTGATGGACACTTACCATAACAAAAGGTTCTCTAGTGCCTGTCCCAGAGCCTTTTACATGGACGATGTTCTAATTGCCTAAAAGAGACTCTACCTAACAGAGACACTTAACCCATTCCTTCCTAATGCACTTTCCTGTGATTGTGTGTTCCACACAGGGTATTATTACACTTATTTCATTATTGCACTTATTGTACTATTGCATTCTAGTGTTATCGAAGTCTTTGTATTTCCTCCTCTGAGTAAGCACAAGGTTACATAGATTGCCTCAGAGTAGAGCGCCTCTTTTGTAAAACAGTATATTTTTCCAGTGTCAAAGTCAGATAGCTCCTCCTCTGAGTAAGAGAAGTCAGTATATATATATACCTCAGAGAAAGTCCAGTTTATGTAGGAGTGTATTTTCTCATCCAGTCTCATTATTGTGTATTATTATCATATCTATAGCTGGAAAAATTTAGTTGAGCCAGTTCGTATGCAAATTTTCCTCAGATTTTCATGCAGATTTTTCTCAGATTTTCATTCAGATTCATGTGAGCCAGTTCTCCTCAAGACCTCGCAGTATTTGTTGTCTTTTGTGTTTCCCTTCCTTTTGTTTCCAGTATTTGTTTACCTCTGTCTTGTCCCAGCGCAGTAGTTATCACACATAGTCTTACCTAACCTTCACACTGGTCCATACATATCGCACCTTGGATACCTTTTCGTGTGTTTGGCCTGTGGAGTGCTTGTGTGTGTGATTGAGTGGTATGAAAGGGAGCTCCCCATGTATGTTTGCTTTTATTATTTTGTTCTTTTCTCTTCCAGGTATCCAAGACACTACTCAGACACGCCAAGGTAGTACACAGGTCTTCACGTTCTCCTCCAGTAGGGTAACAAATTTAACAGAAAACCTACTGTCTAACTGGCTGGAATATGGAGGGTCACCCGCCAGCAGTTAAGTTGTCCTGGCTTACACGTCAGATGGTTCACGCACTAGCTACCTGGTCGCCAGAGTACGTTAGGCACCCCTAGGTGAAGTCCTGCCACTAGGGTTTCTCATCCTCTCTCTCTTCTCACCTGTGCCTTGGGCGTGGGAAACACACACCTCATCACACTCACTCTCATCATTCATTCCTGTTGTTTGATTGTCCAGTCTATTCATGTTTGCTGCCTTCTAGATTCGCCGAGGTCGGCTCAAATTTGCTAGGGAGGTATGCAGTGTCCCAGAACATGCAGACTACTACTCCTATTATGGCCATTTCTCTTGCTGTGTCAATGCCTGTTCTGGTAAGTGTTTGCACTGCAACTGCTGCTGGTTTTCCCCTAGTATTCTCTGGTATTGTGCATTTTCATGTGCATTCTCATGTATTCCTGTGTATTATTACAGTGTACAGTGGTATGCAAGGCTGTTGATCACGTGACCTGTAACCATGGTTCCTCCAATGGCCGACTAGTTCTGGCCAGGAGCAACCATGTGACCTCCCACTTCCTCCTAACAAGTTAGTCTTCCCCCTGCTTCCAAGCAAGGAGGATGTGTGTCGTCCCTCTCCTGCCTCAGAGGAGTTGGGCTTCTTCTCTGCAGCTCCCACTTCACCACTAGAAGTGTGGATTAGGTGCTCTGCTGTATACCAGTCTTCGGCTGTATCTGCCTGCTCAAGTGACCGGATTCTTCTCTCTCATCTGGGTGTCATTCCGTTATCTCTCCTCATCGCTACAAGGATTCACAGCAAGTATTATTCTCAAGCTAATCCACCCAGCAACGCTATCTCTCTCATACTCCTACTCCCATCATCCGGCACGTATTCTCACAACCTATGCAGCACCACTCCTGCTTTATTTGTCACAGCCTGCTATATACCCGGTTGCATCCGGACAGAACTGTTGCTACTAGTTACCTCATCTATAATAAAACCGCTGTTACTGAACCCTGGCATTGGTGTCCACTAACTGGTGCCCTGACTAAGTGCAGCGAAGAATCGCATGCCCATCATCACCCGCAGATTCCACAGACCGGCCCTACAGCTGTGCCGCCCTCAGGCCTATACCGTGACAAGTATAACCCCTGCAGCTGCCCCGGTCATTGCCCGCTCATAACACCAACACTGCGGAAGTGGCCCCCAGGGGCCAGGGCATCGCAAAAGTCTTCGCAAAGGCCATATCCGTCCCTCCTGTTCTCCCCTAAGTGCTGGATTCTTTTTCGTGGGGAAGAAGAAGAATGGTGGTCTTAGACCCTGTATTGATTACCGTGAATTAAAGCATAGCTGTCATTTCTGTCATTTTTCTGAAAACATTAAATATCAACAGTACAAGCGATTTTAAGAAACTCTGTAATAGGTTTTATGTACTAAAAGTTTCCTTCTGTAGTGAAAAAGCAATCTCCCAGCCTCCCCCCTCACATCAGATGAAGCAGGATTTCTGTCTCCATTATGTGGCTATGGAGAGGGGAGGGGCTGTGAGGAGTGAGTGAGCACGGAGCAGTCCTGCACAGCACAACACCCTGCAATCTTCTCTCAGTAAGTTCATAGATAAGCACTGACCTTTCTGACACCTGAATTTAGCGTTTTAGCTGCCCAGAGAGTCTACAAACAGCTGACCTTCATGTCACCTCTTCCTGCTCCCTCATCTCCCTCGGCCCCTCCCCCCTTCATAGGCTTACAATGGAGAGAGCAGAGCCCGTCTTCACTGGCTTCTCTGTAATGAAGACGTGTTTGCCTGATAATGCACAGATAAGAAGTCAGGGGGGGAGGCTGGGAGATTGCTTCTTGAGTACAGAAGGAGGCTTTTTTGGCTGATGAAACCTATTACAGAGTTTCTTAAAATCACTTATACTACTGATTTCTGCAATAAAAAAAAACATGACAGTGACACTTTAAATAAGATCACCATAAAGAATCAACATCCTCTTCCTCTTATCCCTGACTTATTCAATCAGATTGTGGGAGCCCAATGGTTTTCTAAAATTGACCTACGTGGGGCATACAACCTGATAAGAATAAGGGAAGGAGATGAATGGAAAACCGCTTTCAATACACCAGAAGGACACTGAGTATTTAGTTATGCCATTTGGATTAAGTAATGCACCTGCGGTTTTTCAGCATTTTGTTAATGATGTGTTTCGTGAATATCTTGGGACGGTTTTTAGTGGTATACCGTGATGATATTTTAATCTTTTCTCCCGATTGGTCCTCTCACATATATCATGTCCGTAAGGTGATGGAACTGCTCCAACATAATCATCTGTATACAAAACTGTCCAAGTGCCAGTTCGGGATCCAGAAAGTCTCCTTCCTGGGCTACATTATCACCCCAAATTCTTTCTGTATGGATCCCCTTAAGGTGGCCGCTATTGAGAAATGGGAGCGCCCTGCTAATCTCAAAGCCTTACAAAGATTCTTAGGGTTTGCCAATTATTACAGAGAATTCATTAAGTCGTTCTCCCTCATTGCCAAACCGCTCACTGATATGACCAGAAAGGGGGCTGATCTGACTAATTGGAGTCCCGAAGCTATACAGGCATTTGAACAGTTGAAGAGGTGTTTTTCTGAGGCTCCCGTACTTATTCAACCTGATACTGAACAGCCATTTGTCATTGAGGTTGATGCTTCTGAGGTTGGAGTTGGAGCAGTTCTTTCTCAAGGGTCCGAGACTCTCACAAATCTCAGACCGGTAGCCTACCTTTCCAGGAAGTTTTCTCGTACTGAGTGTAATTATGATATTGGTAATAGAGAACTGTTGGCCATCAAGTGGGCCTATGAATGGAGGCAAAGTATAAGGTCAAGGTGTTAACGGATCATAAAAATCTGCTGTACCTCGATAGTGCTAAGCGCCTTACTCCTCGACAAGCCAGGTGGGCATTATTCTTTACCAGGTTTAATTTTGAAATTACCTTCCGTCCCGGCTCTAAGAATGTTACGGCAGATGCCCTATCTCGCAGTTTTGATGCCAGCAGTGCCCCCAGAGATGAACCTGAGAAAATTCTAGCCCCTGGAGTGGTCGTAGCCACTATCCAACCTGACCTTGCGGCTCAGGTGGTAGATTCTCAGTCCTTAGCGCCCAGAAATACCCCAGAAGGGAAACTCTTCGTACCTCCTAATCTTCGGGTGCTTGAAGAGACCCATTGCACTGTTTTAGCAGGTCATCCAGGCATTGCTGGCACAAAATACCTGCTTTCACGTCACTATTGTGGTCCTCTTGGGCCCGAGATGTAAAATTATTTGTTGAAGCCTGTGAAGATTACCGGAAGGTCTTCTTCATCCTCTTCCCTTACCTGAGAGACCTTGGACCCATATATCAATGGACTTCATCACTGACTTGCCGCCATCAAAAGGAAAAACTGCCATCTGGGTTGTAATTGATAGATTCTCCAAAATGTGCCATCTCATCCCCCTTAAGAAACTCCCTAATGCACGTACTTTAGCGTCTTTGTTTATTAATCCTATTCTACGGCTACATGGGGTGCCTGAAAATATTGTGTCTGACAGAGGGGTGCAGTTTGTGTCTAAGTTCTGGAGGGAGTTCTGTGGTCGATTGGGAACTTCATTATCATTTTCATCTGCCTTCCATCCTCAGAGCAATGGGCAGACTGAAAGAGTGAACCAGTCATTGGAGCAATTCCTTAGATGCTTTGTTTCTGGTGGAAAGAATATTTGTCATTGGCAGAATTCGCCCTCAATAATAGGGAAAATCAATCTATCAAAATTAATCTATCCTGAGGCCCCTCATAAGAGGGGGGGGGGGGGGTACTGTTAGGAATATGACTTTGCGCTGAATTTGCAGCTGAGGAAGCGCTGAGTTTGTCTGTTGTTTGCACTGAATATTGTCTGAATTGTGTCTTACCTTCCAGCCACACCTGCCTTGCCTGTCAGACTTCTGGCGGTGCAGGGGTTACTGTCCAGCTGAGCTTGGTGCTGGGATCAGGGCGGCTCCAATCAGCTGCTGGACCTGGTCTCTGATCCTGGATATTAAGCAGTCAGCTCCTCAGTTCCCCGCTGGCTATTAGTTGTTACTAGTCCCAGCTCCCTGCTCCTTTCCCAGCATTCCCTGTCCTTATACCCTTACTATTGCTCTGCCCGTGTTCTGACCTCTTGCCTGACATCCAACTATCCGCTCTCCTTCTGATTTTGTACTGCGTTGTCCGTTTGGTTCTCACTCTGCTAGCTGACTATCCTCCATTGTGTTTTGTTTGTCTGTCTACGTTTGTGTGTTCACCTACTCAGTGTAGGGACCGACTCCGTGGTTGTCCGCGACCGTTTAGGGTCGTCCGTGGCAAGTAGGCAGGGTCATTGGTTGGGGCAAGTTCAGGGCTCACTGTCTTGTCCGTGTCTCCCCAACCTGACACTGACAGATTATCTGCCAAAGATTTGAACCCAGAACCAGGAATGGATTTGAAAAGAGGAGAAATCTCAGTCTTTCCTTTATGACCTGATCTCTGTTTATAGTCTGTTCCTGGCTTTGGCTTCAAAAATCTTTCAGATAAATCTCTCATCTGATCCAGGACATAATTGGACCATCCCCCTGATCTCCAAGCACAGACACCTGAGAACACAACAGATCACTGGCAGGAAGACCTGTCACTCACAGCAGAACCAAAACACAGATTAACCCTGACATGGCCAGACAGAATTCAGCAGGTGAAGTCGGGTGTGTCTCCAAACCAAGTGATCAGATAGTGTTCACACACAGCAAAACAAAACACAGAAACAGGATACAAGAAAATCAGCGCCTTCTCGGCCGCACAGCACAAGCCGAGGGGCCCATAACACTCCGCAGAGATACCATCCTGGCAGGTCTATGGGCAAATCCGGCCGCTACTCCAGTCTGCACGCGGACGTCTCCTTTTTTGTAATGGAATGGATTACAGAACAATAACAAAACGGACTGTGTGAATAGGACCAATCTAAACCAATGTGCTGAACCACAATTATGACAACTACAGGACGTTGAATAAGGCTGAAAGTATAGAGTAGGGGTTCTGGGACAGAGCTTTGGTGGGGAGTGGGGTGTGGGTGGGGAGTGGGGTGTGGGTGGGGGAGTGGGGTGTGGGTGGGGAGTGGGGTGTGGGTGGGGAGTGGGGTGTGGGTGGGAGACACTGGAGAGTGGGGAACGAGCGGTGGATCCATTAGTAATGCTGACCCATGAGAATTTGTAGCAGGAGGAAGGGTCAACGACATGGAGGCTTTGGTGGTCAACAAGTTACTGCCGCTTTAGTTATGGCTGATTCAGTAGAGTGGTGGTGATGGAAACTAGACCGAAGGTGATCAACAATGGGGCGAGAAACCGGGCGAGAAATCGGGCGAGAAACCGGGAGACAAGTTGTTGAGGAGTTAAGCAAAGGGGAAAAGCGAGGTGGGGCAGTAGCTGGACAAAGAGGATAGATCGAGGGACGGCTTCATTATTATTATTATTATTATTATTATTTATAAAGTGCCCATAATTCCAGAGCGCTATACAAGCCATAGGGGTGACAAACAGGAACAATACAAGAACAAAACACATTACATTACATAGGGAGAGAGGAGCCTGCCCGCCAGGTATTACATAGGGAGAGAGAGGAGCCTGCCCGCCAGGTATTACATAGGGAGAGAGGAGCCTGCCCACCAGGTATTACATAGGGAGAGAGGAGCCTGCCCGCCAGGCCTTACATAGGGAGAGAGGAGCCTGCCCGCCAGGTATTACATAGGGAGAGAGGAGCCTGCCCGCCAGGTATTACATAGGGAGAGAGGAGCCTGCCCGCCAGGTATTACATAGGGAGAGAGGAGCCTGCCCGCCAGGTATTACATAGGGAGAGAGGAGCCTGCCCGCCAGGTATTACATAGGGAGAGAGGAGCCTGCCCGCCAGGTATTACATAGGGAGAGAGGAGCCTGCCCGCCAGGTATTACATAGGGAGAGAGGAGCCTGCCCACCAGGTATTACATAGGGAGAGAGGAGCCTGCCCGCCAGGTATTACATAGGGAGAGAGGAGCCTGCCCGCCAGGTATTACATAGGGAGAGAGGAGCCTGCCCGCCAGGTATTACATAGGGAGAGAGGAGCCTGCCCGCCAGGTATTACATAGTGAGAGAGGAGCCTGCCCGCCAGGTATTACATAGGGAGAGAGGAGCCTGCCCGCCAGGTATTACATAGGGAGAGAGGACCCTGCCCGCCAGGTATTACATAGGGAGAGAGGAGCCTGCCCGCCAGGTATTACATAGGGGGAGAGGAGCCTGCCCGCCAGGCCTTACATAGGGAGAGAGGAGCCTGCCCGCCAGGTATTACATAGGGAGAGAGGAGCCTGCCCGCCAGGTATTACATAGGGAGAGAGGAGCCTGCCCGCCAGGTATTACATAGGGAGAGAGGAGCCTGCCCGCCAGGTATTACATAGGGAGAGAGGAGCCTGCCCGCCAGGTATTACATAGGGAGAGAGGAGCCTGCCCGCCAGGTATTACAATCTATAAGGTAATGGGAGAGAAACAGGAGGTAAAGTGCAGCCAGTAAAGTGTGATGCAGAATTATTATAGGTTGTAGCCTTGTACTGTATATAGAGATGGGTTTTCAGGTTACTTTTGAAAGACTTGATGGTGGATGAGAGCCGGATGTGTGGGGGCAGTGAGAGGCGGATTTGTCGGGGCAGTGAGAGGCGGATGTGTGGGGGCAGTGAGAGGCGGATGTGTCGGGGCAGTGAGAGGCGGATGTGTCGGGGCAGTGAGAGGCGGATGTGTGGGGGCAGTGAGAGGCGGATGTGTCGGGGCAGTGAGAGGCGGATGTGTCGGGGCAGTGAGAGGCGGATGTGTGGGGGCAGTGAGAGGCGGATGTGTCGGGGCAGTGAGAGGCGGATGTGTCGGGGCAGTGAGAGGCGGATGTGTGGGGGCAGTGAGAGGCGGATGTGTCGGGGCAGTGAGAGGCGGATGTGTCGGGGCAGTGAGAGGCGGATGTGTCGGGGCAGTGAGAGGCGGATGTGTGGGGGCAGTGAGAGGCGGATGTGTCGGGGCAGTGAGAGCCGGATGTGTCGTGGCAGTGAGAGCCGGATGTGTGGGGGCAGTGAGAGGCGGATGTGTCGGGGCAGTGAGAGGCGGATGTGTGGGGGCAGTGAGAGGCGGATGTGTCGGGGGCCGGATGTGTCGGGGCAGTGAGGGCCGGATGTGTCGGGGCAGTGAGGGCCGGATGTGTCGGGGCAGTGAGGGCCGGATGTGTCGGAGCAGTGAGGGCCGGATGTGTCGGGGCAGTGAGAGGCGGATGTGTCGGGGCAGTGAGAGGCGGATGTGTCGGGGCAGTGAGAGGCGGATGTGTCGGGGCAGTGAGAGGCGGATGTGTCGGGGCAGTGAGAGGCGGATGTGTCGGGGCAGGGAGAGGCGGATGTGTCGGGGCAGGGAGAGGCGGATGTGTCGGGGCAGGGAGAGGCGGATGTGTCGGGGCAGTGAGAGGCGGATGTGTCGGGGCAGTGAGAGGCGGATGTGTCGGGGCAGTGAGAGGCGGATGTGTCGGGGCAGTGAGAGGCGGATGTGTCGGGGCAGTGAGAGGCGGATTTGTCGGGGCAGTGAGAGGCGGATGTTTTGGGGCAGTGAGAGGCGGATGTGTCGGGGCAGTGAGGGCCGGATGTGTCGGGGCAGTGAGAGGTGGATGTGTCGGTGCAGTGAGAGGCGGATGTGTCGGGGCAGTGAGAGGCGGATGTGTCGGGGCAGTGAGAGGCGGATGTGTCGGTGCAGTGAGGGCCGGATGTGTCGGGGCAGTGAGAGGCGGATGTGTCGGGGCAGGGAGAGCCGGATGTGTCGGGGCAGTGAGAGGCGGATGTGTCGGGGCAGTGATAGGCGGATGTGTCGGGGCAGTGAGAGGCGGATGTGTCGGGGCAGTGAGGGCCGGATGTGTCGGGGCAGTGAGAGGCGGATGTGTCGGGGCAGTGAGAGGCGGATGTGTCGGGGCAGTGAGAGGCGGATGTGTCGGGGCAGTGAGAGGCGGATGTGTGGGGGCAGTGAGAGGCGGATGTGTCGGGGGCCGGATGTGTCGGGGCAGTGAGGGCCGGATGTGTCGGGGCAGTGAGAGGCGGATGTGTTGGGGCAGTGAGGGCCGGATGTGTCGGGGGCAGTGAGGGCCGGATGTGTCGGGGCAGCGAGAGGCGGATGTGTCGGGGCAGTGAGGGCCGGATGTGTCGGGGCAGTGAGGGCCGGATGTGTCGGGGCAGTGAGAGGCGGATGTGTCGGGGCAGGGAGAGGCGGATGTGTCGGGGCAGTGAGAGGCGGATGTGTCGGGGCAGTGAGAGGCGGATGTGTGGGGGCAGTGAGAGGCGGATGTGTCGGGGGCCGGATGTGTCGGGGCAGTGAGAGGCGGATGTGTCGGGGCAGTGAGAGGTGGATGTGTCGGGGCAGTGAGGGCCGGATGTGTCGGGGCAGTGAGGGCCGGATGTGTCGGGGCAGTGAGGGCCGGATGTGTCGGGGCAGTGAGGGCCGGATGTGTCGGGGCAGTGAGAGGCGGATGTGTCGGGGCAGTGAGGGCCGGATGTGTCGGGGCAGTGAGAGGCGGATGTGTCGGGGCAGTGATAGGCGGATGTGTCGGGGCAGTGAGAGGCGGATATGTCGGGGCAGTGAGAGGCGGATGTGTCGGGGCAGTGAGGGCCGGATGTGTCGGGGCAGTGAGAGGCGGATGTGTCGGGGCAGTGAGGGCCGGATGTGTCGGGGCAGTGAGAAGCGGATGTGTCGGGGCAGTGAGAGGCGGATGTGTCGGGGCAGTGAGGGCCGGATGTGTCGGGGCAGTGAGGGCCGGATGTGTCGGGGGCAGTGAGGGCCGGATGTGTCGGGGGCAGTGAGGGCCGGATGTGTCGGGGCAGTGAGAGGCGGATGTGTCGGGGCAGTGAGGGCCGGATGTGTCGGGGCAGTGAGGGCCGGATGTGTCGGGGCAGTGAGGGCCGGATGTGTGTGTCGGGGCAGTGAGGGCCGGATGTGTGTGTCGGGGCAGTGAGGGCCGGATGTGTCGGGGCAGTGAGGGCCGGATGTGTCGGTGCAGTGAGAGGCGGATGTGTCGGGGCAGTGAGAGGCGGATGTGTCGGGGCAGTGAGAGGCGGATGTGTCGGGGCAGTGAGAGGCGGATGTGTCGGGGCAGTGAGAGGCGGATGTGTCGGGGCAGTGAGAGGCGGATGTGTCGGGGCAGTGAGAGCCGGATGTGTCGGGGCAGTGAGAGGCGGATGTGTCGGGGCAGTGAGAGGCGGATGTGTCGGGGCAGTGAGAGGCGGATGTGTCGGGGCAGTGAGGGCCGGATGTGTCGGGGCAGTGAGAAGCGGATGTGTCGGGGCAGTGAGAGGCGGATGTGTCGGGGCAGTGAGGGCCGGATGTGTCGGGGCAGTGAGGGCCGGATGTGTCGGGGGCAGTGAGGGCCGGATGTGTCGGGGGCAGTGAGGGCCGGATGTGTCGGGGCAGTGAGAGGCGGATGTGTCGGGGCAGTGAGGGCCGGATGTGTCGGGGCAGTGAGGGCCGGATGTGTCGGGGCAGTGAGGGCCGGATGTGTGTGTCGGGGCAGTGAGGGCCGGATGTGTGTGTCGGGGCAGTGAGGGCCGGATGTGTCGGGGCAGTGAGGGCCGGATGTGTCGGTGCAGTGAGAGGCGGATGTGTCGGGGCAGTGAGAGGCGGATGTGTCGGGGCAGTGAGAGGCGGATGTGTCGGGGCAGTGAGGGCCGGATGTGTCGGGGCAGTGAGAGGCGGATGTGTCGGGGCAGTGAGAGGCGGATGTGTCGGGGCAGTGAGGGCCGGATGTGTTGGGGCAGTGAGAGCCGGATGTATGTGGTTTAAGGGACAGGGCAGAGTCAGAGGTGACCCCGAGGCAGCGGACTTGGGGGACAGAGAGCAGCCATTGATAGTGATTGACAGATTAGACGGCGGGGTGGAGCGAGATGGGGGAAAGATGATAACAGGGCCGTTTCTAGGTAATTTTGACTACAGGGCGAATCCTGCTAAAAGCGCCCCCCCCCCCCCCCCCCCCCAAAAAAAAAACAAAAAAAAAAACAGTTCAGTGACTCACAGGCGACGTCTTCTTTGATCTGAGGCATCACTTTCTCTTTTCCTCTCCATCTGGCCCAGTCCACCATGATGATTTGTTGCAGCAACAATTCATCTCTTGTGAACCTGCCAGACAAACATCTTAGGTTCCGAACTTCCACTTCTTTTGTGCCTTGTGCAGTAAAGTCAGTAGGTATGTGAGTTGCCCCCTGTATGTAGGATCCCCTGCTGTGCCTCCATATAGTAATAATCCCTCTTTGCCCCCCCCCCATAGTATTAATCCTCACTGTGCTCCCCCCATAGTAATAATCCCCCATGGTTTGTTCACATATAGTAATAAACCCACCTGTTCAGTCCCCATAGTAATACCCCCCATGCCCTTCCCCTATAGTAATAATCCCCCCCTGTGCTCTTCCCCCATAGTAATAAGCCCCCCTGTGCTCCCCCACCCATAGTAGTAAGCCCCCCTGTGCTCCCCCACCCATAGAAATAAGCCCCCCTGTGCTCCCCCACCCATAGTAATAATCCCCCCCTGTGCTCCCCCACCCATAGTAATAAGCCCCCCTGTGCTCCCCCACCCATAGTAGTAAGCCCCCCTGTGCTCCCCCACCCATAGTAATAAGCCCCCCCTGCGCTCTCCCACCCATAGTAATAAGCCCCCCGTGCTCCCCCACCCATAGTAATAAGCCCCCCGTGCTCCCCCACGCATAGTAATAAGCCCCCCGTGCTCCCCCACCCATAGTAATAAGCCCCCCGTGCTCCCTCACCCATAGTAATAAGCCCCCCGTGCTCCCCCACGCATAGTAATAAGCCCCCCCTGCGCTCTCCCACCCATAGTAATAACCCCCCCTGTGCTCCCCCACCCATAGTAATAAGCCCCCCCTGTGCTCCCCCACCCATAGTAATAACCCCCCCTGTGCTCCCCCACCCATAGTAATAATCCCCCCATGCTTTGTCCACACAAAAAAAAAAAAATTATACTCACCTTGTTCCAGCATACAGCAGGTCCCTCTCTCCTCTTCTCCAGTCTGCGAGGAGCAGGCCGCCGTAACCCCTGCACACATCTTCTCTCTTCAGCAGGCGCAGTGATATGACGTCTGTATAACGCTGTTATCCTTTGCTCTATTCCCTCTATATAACGCTGTTATCCTTTGCTCTATTCCCTCTGTATAACGCTGTTATCCTGTGCTCTATTCCCTCTGTATAACGCTGTTATCCTGTGCTCTATTCCCCTCTGTATAACGCTGTTATCCTGTGCTCTATTCCCTCTGTATAACGCTGTTATCCTGTGCTCTATTCCCTCTGTATAACGCTGTTATCCTGTGCTCTATTCCCTCTGTATAACGCTGTTATCCTTTGCTCTATTCCCTCTGTATAACGCTGTTATCCTTTGCTCTATTCCCTCTGTATAACGCTGTTATCCTTTGCTCTATTCCCTCTGTATAACGCTGTTATCCTTTGCTCTATTCCCTCCTTATAACGCTGTTATCCTTTGCTCTATTCCCTCTGTATAACGCTGTTATCCGTTGCTCTATTCCCTCTGTATAACACTGTTATCCTGTGCTCTATTCCCTCCTTATAACGCTGTTATCCTGTGCTCTATTCCCTCTGTATAACGCTGTTATCCTTTGCTCTATTCCCTCTGTATAACGCTGTTATCCTTTGCTCTATTCCCTCTGTATAACGCTGTTATCCTTTGCTCTATTCCCTCTGTATAACGCTGTTATCCTTTGCTCTATTCCCTCTATATAACGCGGTTATCCTTTGCTCTATTCCCCTCTGTATAACGCTGTTATCCTGTTCTCTATTCCCTCTGTATAACACTGTTATCCTGTGCTCTATTCCCTCTGTATAACGCTGTTATCCTTTGCTCTATTCCCTCTGTATAACACTGTTATCTGTTGCTCTATTCCCTCTGTATAACGCTGTTATCCTGTGCTCTATTCCCTCTGTATAACGCTGTTATCCTGTGCTCTATTTCCTCTGTATAACGCTGTTATCCTGTGCTCTATTCCCTCTGTATAACACTGTTATCTGTTGCTCTATTCCCTCTGTATAACGCTGTTATCCTTTGCTCTATTCCCTCTGTATAACGCTGTTATCCTGTGCTCTATTCCCTCTGTATAACGCTGTTATCCTTTGCTCTATTCCCTCTGTATAACGCTGTTATCCTGTGCTCTATTCCCCTCCATATAACGCTGTTATCCTTTGCTCTATTCCCTCTGTATAACGCTGTTATCCTGTGCTCTATTCCCCTCCATATAACGCTGTTATCCTTTGCTCTATTCCCTCTGTATAACGCTGTTATCCTTTGCTCTATTCCCTCTGTATAACGCAGTTATCCTGTGCTCTATTCCCTCTGTATAACGCTGTTATCCTGTGCTCTATTCCCTCTGTATAACGCTGTTATCCTGTGCTCTTTTCCCTCTGTATAACGCTGTTATCCTGTGCTCTATTCCCTCTGTATAACGCTGTTATCCTTTGCTCTATTCCCTCTGTATAACACTGTTATCCGTTGCTCTATTCCCTCTGTATAACGCTGTTATCCTTTGCTCTATTCCCCTCCTTATAACACTGTTATCCTGTGCTCTATTTCCTCTGTATAACACTGTTATCCTGTGCTCTATTCCCTCTGTATAACACTGTTATCCTGTGCTCTATTCCCTCTGTATAACACTGTTATCCTTTGCTCTATTCCCTCTGTATAACGCTGTTATCCTTTGCTCTATTCCCTCTGTATAACACTGTTATCCTGTGCTCTATTCCCTCTGTATAACGCTGTTATCCTGTGCTCTATTCCCCCTGTATAACACTGTTATCCTGTGCTCTATTCCCTCTGTATAACACTGTTATCCTGTGCTCTATTCCCCTCTGTATAACGCTGTTATCCTGTGCTCTATTCCCTCTGTATAACACTGTTATCCTTTGCTCTATTCCCTCTGTATAACGCTGTTATCCTGTGCTCTATTCCCTCTGTATAACGCTGTTATCCTTTGCTCTATTCCCTCTGTATAACGCTGTTATCCTTTGCTCTATTCCCTCTGTATAACGCTGTTATCCTGTGCTCTATTCCCTCTGTATAACACTGTTATCCTTTGCTCTATTCCCCTCCTTATAACGCTGTTATCCTTTGCTCTATTCCCTCTGTATAACGCTGTTATCCTGTGCTCTATTCCCCTCTGTATAACACTGTTATCCTTTGCTCTATTCCCTCTGTATAACACTGTTATCCTGTGCTCTATTCCCCTCTGTATAACACTGTTATCCTTTTCTCTATTCCCTCTGTATAACACTGTTATCCTGTGCTCTATTCCCTCTGTATAACGCTGTTATCCTGTGCTCTATTCCCTCCGTATAACGCTGTTATCCTTTGCTCTATTCCCTCTGTATAACACTGTTATCCTGTGCTCTATTCCCTCTGTATAACGCTGTTATCCTTTGCTCTATTCCCTCTGTATAACGCTGTTATCCTGTGCTCTATTCCCTCTGTATAACGCTGTTATCCTGTGCTCTATTCCCTCTGTATAACGCTGTTATCCTGTGCTCTATTCCCTCTGTATAACGCTGTTATCCTGTGCTCTATTCCCTCTGTATAACGCTGTTATCCTTTGCTCTATTCCCTCTGTATAACACTGTTATCCTGTGCTCTATTCCCTCTGTATAACGCTGTTATCCTGTGCTCTATTCCCTTTGTATAACACTGTTATCCTGTGCTCTATTCCCTCTGTATAACGCTGTTATCCTGTGCTCTATTCCCTCTGTATAACGCTGTTATCCTGTGCTCTATTCCCTCTGTATAACACTGTTATCCTGTGCTCTATTCCCTCCTTATAACGCTGTTATCCTTTGCTCTATTCCCTCTGTACAACACTGTTATGCTTTGCTCTATTCCCTCCTTATAACACTGTTATCCTGTGCTCTATTCCCTCTGTATAACACTGTAATGCTTTGCTCTATTCCCTCTGTATAACGCTGTTATCCTGTGCTCTATTGCCTCTGTATAACACTGTAATGCTTTGCTCTATTACCTCTGTATAACGCTGTTATCCTGTGCTCTATTCCCTCTGTATAACGCTGTTATCCTGTGCTCTATTCCCTCTGTATAACACTGTTATCCTGTGCTCTATTCCCTCTGTATAACACTGTTATCCTGTGCTCTATTCCCTCTGTATAACACTGTTATCCTGTGCTCTATTACCTCTGTATAACACTGTTATCCTGTGCTCTATTCCCTCTGTATAACACTGTTATCCTGTGCTCTATTCCCTCTGTATAACACTGTTATCCTGTGCTCTATTCCCTCTGTATAACGCTGTTATCTGTTGCTCTATTCCCTCTGTATAACACTGTTATCCGTTGCTCTATTCCCTCTGTATAACGCCGTTATCCGTTGCTCTATTCCCTCTGTATAACGCTGTTACCCTGTGCTCTATTCCCCTCCTTATAATGCTACTATATTTTGCTCTATTCCCCTCCTTATAACGCTTCTACAGACACTGTCTGTAGAAGCGCACATGCGCGTGAAACAGCTGTTACCCAATCTAGTGGGTGTCTGGCGTCCACGCTAAGCTGATGTATCCAGTAACTTTTATGCACGAATAAAGACAAAATAAAGAAAGAAGATCACGATATATAGTGAGTGCCCTCATCTTTTTTTCTCTCTATGGATGTTTGAAACTGACGTATACCAAACTTCGTAGTGAGCACCAACCAGTGATCCACCCTCCTATCCCTATTCACACGTGGGATCTCATATCGTGAGCCGAGATAGAGCAGTGCCGGTGGCTGTTTGTTTCCTTAGAAATGATACAGACTTGACTTTCACTAGATCTGTACTGAGAGCTGTTGAGGTAGAGAGCAGCATAGCAGAGCTGACTTTGGTTGTGTGTTGAGAAGAGTAGAGAGATTTCAGAGAAGTAGAGAGGAGGATGTCGTGAGAGTCCCAACCCAATGTAGTGCTGTGCTCTGCCGGAATTTTAGAAGAAGAATACTTGAAGAAAATAGTTGAAAGAAGAATACTTGTGCCTGTGTTTCGACCTTTGTCACTATACCACCTTTTCCCTGCAGGGTTGGGGTACCTGTCCTATGAGAGTGACACAAGCCTCAGTCCTAGTAACCTGAGTTGAGCAAAGTGTCCAAGTGTGTCCCGTGTCACCTGCATTGCAAGATAGAGTACGTAGGCTCTTAGCTGCTTTGCTCTATCCGGATCAGTTCACAGCTCTATCCGTGTTGAGATGTTCACAGCGGCGGTTGGGGTGATCCCAGACTTGTCCTCTCTTTAGGTTTTTAGCACTGCATCTTGAGGATAAGTGATACTTTTAAGCGTAACTGTAATTTTATTTTTTTTGCAGAAATCAGTAGTATAAACGATTTTAAGAAACTTTATAGTAGGTTTTATTTGGCAAAAAAAGCATCTTTCTGTACTCAAAAAGCTATTTCCAACCCTCCCCCCTCACTTTTTATCTGTGCATTATCAGGCAAATCCGTCTTCATTAAAGAGAAGCCGGTGAAGACTGGTTCTGCTGTGTCCATTATATCCTATGGAGGGGGGAGGGGCCGAGGGAGATGAGTGAGCAGGAAGAAGACTGTCTGGGCACCTAAAATGCTGGATTCAGGGGTCAGAAAGGTCAGTGTTTTTCTAGGAACTTGCTGAGAGAAGATTGCAGGGTGTTGTGCTGTGCAGGAATCCTCCGTGCTCACTCACTCATCTCAGCCCCTCCCCCCTCCATAGAGCATAATGGACACCAAAATCCTGCTTCTTCTGAAGTGAGGGGGGAGCTAAAAAACTGCTTTTTCAGTACAGAAGGAAACTCTTTTGGTAAATAAAACCTATTTCAGACTTTCTTAAAATCACTTGTACTATAGATATTTATTGTTTTCAGAAAAATGACCCTGAAATAAGTTATGTTTTAAAGAAAGTCTGTGTTCTCCATAAGGGTTAACTAGAGCTGGTCTGGCAGAACTGGGCTCCTGGCTAACTCAGCAGGGATGACTGATCTGTGTGTCTTGCTCCACTGAGAAACAGAAAAGAACTGAACTAAGTGTAATACTCAAGATAAAATCTAACTTTTAATTATCAATGTTAAAATGTAAATACCCTACACACATAGACCAACATGCACAAAACATATAAGTAGCCACTGTAGTAAACACACTGCTACCAACCAACACACCATATGCTGCTGAAAATACCAAGGGCAAGTATTACTTTACCCTGGTTTTGTGCATGTTGGTCTATGTGTTAGATTTTATCTTGAGTTACACCCCTTTCTCTGATTTAGTTTTTGAGAATTGAGATGTACTTAAAACACAGACTTAATACCGGATCTGTGTACTGTGCATATATTTGAACTAAGTGTGCGTCTGCACTTCCTCTCCTCTATGTGACAACTTCCTACAGGGTGTATGTAACAGCTCCTGTGAGTGGTGGAGAAGAGAGTGCGAGAAGAAAGGAGGATAGAGATAGGCAGAAGAGAACAGCTACTTTCATTGGTGTGCAGATCACAAACACAACAATAACCCTTACATGACTACAGCTGTGCAACAGTTACAAATATACAGACAGTGACTTCTTGTGGCAAAACTCAAATATACAGTACACCTTCATTACCACATTGTTTCTTACAGTACAAGGCTTCTGAAAGCTAGCAACACCCGTGGTGGGACACCACCATTAGTTTGTGTGTATCTTAGTACAACCAAATAAAAATAAAGTAAAAAACAACAAAGATACACTAGCAAATGCTAAGGATGGTTACACACACACACACACACACACACAGAGTCTCTCTTACACACACACATATATATACACACTCACACACATACATATACACACACACAGTCTCACTCACACATACATACACACACACACACATACACACGCACTTTCATACTCACACACATATATACACATACACACATATCCATATACACAGTCTCTCTCACACATACACACACACATATAAATAGATACACACACACAGTCTCTCACACATACATATAAATAGATACACACAGACACACACACAGTCTCTCTCACACATACATATATACACACACACACACACACACATACACACACACACACACATATATAAATAGATACACACACACAGTCTCTCTCACACATACATGTATACACACACACACACATATAAATAGATACACACAGACACGCACTTTCATACTCACACACATACACACATATCCATATACAGTCTCTCTCACACATACACACATATAAATAGATACACACACACACACAGTCTCTCACACATACATATAAATAGATACACACACACACACATATAAATAGATACACACAGACACACACAGTCTCTCTCACACATACATATATACACACACACGCATTTTCATACTCACATACATATACACATACACACATATCCATATACACAGTCTCTCTCACACATACACACACATATAAATAGATACACACACACACATACACACGCACTTTCATACTCACACACACACATATACACATACGCACATATCCATATACACAGTCTCTCTCACACATACACACACATATAAATAGATACACACACACACACACACAGTCTCTCTCACACATACATATATATATATACACACACACACATATATAAATAGATACACACAGACACACGCACTTTCATACTCACACACATATACACATACACACACATATCCATACATTCTCCTTTTCCAATTTTGTCTTTGGTTCAAAAACTGCAGGGAGATTTAAAAAAAACAACAACACAAAAACAAACCTTAAAGGTCTGATTACACCAAGAGATGATCGGCCATGCTTGGCCCATTACTGGCTGTTCCGGCTGATAATCGCTTGGTGCAATATCTCTTATTAAAAGACCATGATCAGCAAACATGCACAATTTCAGCTGATCCTTCTCTTTCAACGTGTTGATAAATCCCAGTGAGTGCAGCGCCGGTCGCGGCTTCATGTAACAGGAGCGACGGCAGCAGACCGCCACTGACTCCTATGAGCAATGGTCTAAGGATTGTCCGGGCAGCCCCTCTAACAGCTCCCCGCACGGCTGGCAATGAGTTTTATCCAGAAGCAGCTGATCCTGAATGCCATGGAGCGGTCACCTACAACCTGAGAACGTCCCACAAGTGTCTGCTTCATATTCCGCTCAGTAATTGCTGAAGAAGGTTGGAAAGTTTTTTCTATGTAGAGGCCCAGCAGCTCATAAACCCTATAAAACAGTATATACCCTGGTGAGGGGCAAAGTCTGGGTCAGAGGGAGGGTAATAGCTGGAGTAGGGGGGCGTTGTGTAGTGCAGGGGACCAATGGAAAAGGCGCTAGGAGAGTGGGGGGAGTGGAAAAGCCGGGGGGGGGGGGGGGGGACATAGCAAGGCTGGGGGTTGTGTCCACGCATCCGGACCCAAGATAGCCCACCCGCCCTGTTCTAAATAACTTTGGCCGGTGGGTGGTTGGCTAGGGACATGTTTATTGTCACGGCAGCCTGCGCAAGGGTGGTCACGGACAGTAGGACAGTGTAAGGGGTACGCCATGCCACTAGGACAGTGTAAGGGGTACACCATGCCACTAGGACAGTGTAAGGGGTACACCATGCCACTAGGACAGTGTAAGGGGTACGCCATGCCACTAGGACAGTGTAAGGGGTACGCCATGCCACTAGGACAGTGTAAGGGGTACACCATGCCACTAGGACAGTGTAAGGGGTACACCATGCCACTAGGACAGTGTAAGGGGTACACCATGCCACTAGGACAGTGTAAGGGGTACGCCATGCCACTAGGGCAGTGTAAGGGGTACACCATGCCACTAGGACAGTGTAAGGGGTACGCCATGCCACTAGGGCAGTGTAAGGGGTACGCCATGCCACTAGGACAGTGTAAGGGGTACACCATGCCACTAGGACAGTGTAAGGGGTACACCATGCCACTAGGACAGTGTAAGGGGTACGCCATGCCACTAGGACAGTGTAAGGGGTACGCCATGCCACTAGGACAGTGTAAGGGGTACACCATGCCACTAGGACAGTGTAAGGGGTACACCATGCCACTAGGACAGTGTAAGGGGTACACCATGCCACTAGGACAGTGTAAGGGGTACGCCATGCCACTAGGGCAGTGTAAGGGGTACACCATGCCACTAGGACAGTGTAAGGGGTACGCCATGCCACTAGGGCAGTGTAAGGGGTACGCCATGCCACTAGGACAGTGTAAGGGGTACACCATGCCACTAGGACAGTGTAAGGGGTACACCATGCCACTAGGACAGTGTAAGGGGTACGCCATGCCACTAGGACAGTGTAAGGGGTACACCATGCCACTAGGACAGTGTAAGGGGTACGCCATGCCACTAGGACAGTGTAAGGGGTACGCCATGCCACTAGGACAGTGTAAGGGGTACGCCATGCCACTAGGACAGTGTAAGGGGTACGCCATGCCACTAGGACAGTGTAAGGGGTACACCATGCCACTAGGACAGTGTAAGTGGTACGCTATGCCACTAGGACAGTGTAAGGGGTACACCATGCCACTAGGACAGTGTAAGGGGTACGCCATGCCACTAGGACAGTGTAAGGGGTACACCATGCCACTAGGACAGTGTAAGGGGTACGCCATGCCACTAGGACAGTGTAAGGGGTACACCATGCCACTAAGACAGTGTAAGGGGTACACCACGCCACTAGGACAGTGTAAGTCGTATGCCTTCTGACTTCTTTACACACTTTAGGTTAATTCTTTCCCCAGTTTGTTGACCAACATAATGTTTTCCATCAGAACCAAATAAATAAAACTTGTTTCCTCACTAAAATGACCCCTTCCTTCCCCTCTGTCCACACAACATTCTCCCCGTAAGGACGAGTCTAACCTGCAGAGTGGACTCGCAGTCCAAATGCTGTGAAACATCAAGACCCTGTGTAGTGTCCCAGCACAGGTGTGCCACTAAGTTTCTTATACACCTGGGAAAAGTAACTCACTCAGGTTCTCACAAGGGGATGAAGGAGAAGTGTATTTGTTTTCCCCACTAGGTGTCACTGCTGTATTTCTTGTATCTACTGTACTATGCACAGCTGAAGGAAGCGATGGGTTAACTGTAGTTGTAACCTGTTTTATTCTTCTCCTATCACAGGTGCAGGACTTTTTCCCTCTTCTTTCTACCCTATCACCTTTATTCTCTCTATACACACAGCCCCACCAAGTTTACCCTACAAAAAGGAGCTGCAGTGAAGCCAGAGCCGGGCTTAGGCCAGGACCATTGTCAGGGACCAAAAGAGGCTGACACTTATTTCTTTTATGCAAGTAACTACCGCTAGCATGCAGGGGCCAGGTATCCATCCACAGACAGCTGTTTCAGGGTGTTTCCCCTCATTAGTGTGGATCGGGAGTCTGGCTAGAATACTACTCCACACTGATGAGGGGCAACACCCCAGCTGTCTGTGGATGGTTACCTGGCCTTGGTTTTTCCCTTGTCATTACACTGACTTATAGGGCCACTTAATATGGTGGTTTTGGTGGTTTCCCTACAGGAGCCGCCCCTTGGCTGGGTCCTTCTCGGAGGGATATCTGGCTAGTCCTGTGATTCGAGAATCTTGAATGAGGCTCCACAGGCTTGCATATTCATGTTTCCCAGGGGGCAATGCACTTAGGATTTCACTGCATTGAGCGCTTTCACTAGCAGCCGGCAGTGTTAGCTTTGGCTGGTCTTCCTGAGATCAGCGATCTGTTTCTCTTTTTCGAATATGTCATTTCCGGATTTATTCTGTGCTTTAGAATGTATACTGTCACATATCGGACACCGGACGTCCCTAACCAACCCTTGGCTCGGCCTGTATTTGCTTCCCCTGTGGCTCTATGCGGAGGGTGGCCCTAGACTACTCAGGCAATGTGAAGCCTCTGGGACCCCAACCCTATGTGCCCGGGACTCCTACCTGTGCTACAAGTCTGCCCACCCACTGCGCAAAACTATAGGAGGTACCCCTCCCAGGTATCCTGTATCTGAGCCGATATACTGTTATACCATAGACTGTAATAGCGAATATAAGCAGGTTTCATCCACAGCTCTGCAGCTATTAATCATAGAGATGTAATACGACAACACAAAGGACGGACAATACAAAGGGGATAGATAAAAAGACTCGCGTCCCTGAAACGTGATGGAGGTGTCCCTGCCAGTGGGGCGCGGCTCTCAGGTGTTCAGGTGTGGAGTGATGGTACGGGCCCCACACAGACACCCCCCCCCCAATGCTCCCTTATGCTGCTTTTCCATGGAACGATTATCGTGCGAATTTGCACGATAACGATCGAATTCGAACGATAATCGTACGTGTAAACGCAGCGAACGATCAAACAACGAGCGAGAAATCGTTCATTTTGATCTTTCAACATGTTCTCAAATCGTCGTTGATCAAAAAATTCACAGATCGTTCCGTGTGAACAGTCGTTTGCCGATTTAACCTGAAATTGGCTTAAGCGATCGCAAAACAAATTTTCCGTCCGATATAGTGTACCGTCTAAACACTGATCGTTATGAAAAAAAAAAATAGTTACTCCGACCGTTAATCGGGCGAATTATCATTTGGTGTAAACATAGCATTAGTTTTTCTGCTGGGCCGACCACCCCCTGTATTACTTTCCCCAATCAGATTACCTGGGGTCTCCTGCCCTCCAGCCAATTCCTTTGGTGACTGGGCTCCGTAAAGAATAAACCTTAACCCCTTAGCGACCCATGAAGTATCTGATACGTCATGGTGCCGCTCGGGGTGTTCAGAGCGGGGTCCCGCCGGGACCGCGCTCTGAACGGCGCTGATCCCGGCTGACACGTGCAGCCGGGCAGTGCCTCTATTAGCCGGCGCGGGTCCCGTTGCCGCGCCGGCTAATTAAGCCTCTAAGTGCAGCTGTCAAACCTGACAGCTGCACTTAGAGGCACTGCGCCGCACGTCCCTGGTGTCTAGTGGGACGGATCTCCCCCCCGCGATCGCATCGCGGGGGGGAGATCCGTTCTTCTGCCCGTGCCGGGCCTCAGCGTCGGAATGACGCTGATCCCGGCTCGGCAATAGATTGCTATGGCCTGCAGCAGGCCATAGTAATCTATGACCGATCTAATCGATCTTTGCTGTGTATATACAAGTCCCCCAGGGGGATCAGTGCTGTGTATATACATGTCCCCCAGGGTGATCAGTGCTGTGGATATAGGAGTCCCCCAGGGGGATCAGTGCTGTCTATATACAAGTCCCCAGGGGGATCAGTGCTGTGTATATACAAGTCCCCCAGGGTGATCAGTGCTGTCTATATACAAGTCCCCCAGGGTGATCAGTGCTGTGGATATACAAGTCCCCAGGGTGATCAGTGCTGTGTATATACAAGTCCCCAGGGTGATCAGTGCTGTGTATATACAAGTCCCCCAGGGGGATCAGTGCTGTGTATATACAAGTCCCCAGGGTGATCAGTGCTGTGTATATACAAGCCCCCCAGGGGGATCAGTGCTGTGTATATACAAGCCCCCCAGGGTGATCAGTGCTGTGTATATACAAGCCCCCCAGGGGGATCAGTGCTGTCTATATACAAGTCCCCCAGGGGGATCAGTGCTGTGGATATACAAGTCCCCAGGGTGATCAGTGCTGTGTATATACAAGTCCCCCAGGGGGATCAGTGCTGTGTATATACAAGTCCCCCAGGGGGATCAGTGCTGTCTATATACAAGTCCCCCAGGGGGATCAGTGCTGTCTATATACAAGTCCCCCAGGGGGATCAGTGCTGTCTATATACAAGTCCCCCAGGGTGATCAGTGCTGTCTATATACAAGTCCCCCAGGGGGATCAGTGCTGTGTATATACAAGTCCCCCAGGGGGATCAGTGCTGTCTATATACAAGTCCCCCAGGGGGATCAGTGCTGTGTATATACAAGTCCCCCAGGGGGATCAGTGCTGTGTATATACAAGTCCCCCAGGGGGGCTTCTAGTTACAGTAAAAAAAAAAGTAAAAAAGTGTTTTTATTAATAAAAAATCCCCTCCCCTAATAAAAGTCCAAATCACCCCCCTTTTCCCATTTTATAAATATAAATTAATAAATAAATAAACATATTTAGTATCGCCGCGCGCGTAATCGCCCGAACTATTAATCACATTCCTGATCTCACACGGTAAACGACGTGAGCGCAAAAAAATTCCAAAGTGCAAAATTGCGCATTTTTGGTCGCATCAAATCCAGAAAAATTTAATAAAAAAACGATCAAAAAGTCGTATATGCGCAATCAAGGTACCGATAGAAAGATCGCATCATGGCGCAAAAACTGACACCTCACACAGCCCCATAGACCAAAGGATAAAAGCGCTATAAGCCGGGAATGGAGCGATTTTAAGGAACGTATATTTGTTAACAATGGTTTGAATTTTTTACCGTCCATCAGATACAATATAAGTTATACATGTTATATATCATAGTAATCGTAACGACCTGAGGAACATATATAACAAGTCAGTTTTACCATAGGACGGACGGCGTAAATGCAAAACTCCCCGAAATCAAAACAAATTCGTTTTTTTTTTCAATTTGACAGCGCAAATGATTTTTTTCCGGTTTTTCCGGCAGCATATGTTATGGAAAAATAATGTCGGTCATTGCAAAGTACAATTGGTTTCGCAAAAAATAAGCGCTCATAGACGTCTCTAGGTGAAAAAATGCAAGCGCTATGGACTTTTAAACTTAAAATGGAATAAGCAAAAGCGCAAAAACGAAAATAGGCTTTGACCTTAAGGGGTTAAAGAGGTTAGAAAAACATGGCTACTTTCTTCCAGCTCCACTCGTCTCCAGGTTGGCGCAGGTTTTGTAACTCAGTTCTATTGAAGTGAATGGAGCTTAATTGCAAACCACAACTGACCTGGAGACAAGAGCGGTGCTGTTTGTGGAAGAAAGCGACCATGTTTTTGTAGCGCCAGAGAACCCCTTTAACTGAGCTTTTGAGGACAATGGAGACTATCAATCCCATGATCCTCCACTAGCTCTGTACATCCTGGAGACAGGAGCCCAGCCGGGGGTCACTAATCAGCAAACACACTAAAGTTTGTCCAGGAAGAGGGAAACAATACGTAGAAGAATATGCAGCAGCTGCGGCTCATGTTGGAGGACTTATGTGGTACGGACAGCAGGTGGCGCTGTGTGTTCTCACATTCATTGCTCTGCCAGCCTCTCTGTTCTGTTACTTTCTCTCTGGTATTCTCCATGTCCTAAGGACACATGTCCAGCATATAATGGCAATTGCATCTCCAGAGGTGTCTGTGGGGGGACAGCATGGACCAATCAGAAAGTGAGAATTACGGAGCTGTGCAGGAGGATAGTGTCAGAAACTTCTCTATACAGCAGTGTGTATAGCTGAGTGTAAGTGCAGGCACATTATAGCAGCAGTGTGTATAGCTGAGTGTAAGTGCAGGCACATTATAGCAGCAGTGTGTATAGCTGAGTGTGAGTGCAGGCACATTATAGCAGGAATGGAGAGGATGGGAAACACAAGGGCTGACAGACACAGCAGGGAGCATGAAGGAATGAGCAGGGCAGATGTCTGGGGAGAGAGGGGTTACCACTATGGAGAGATTACTTAAACCGAGGTACCACTATGTATGATGTGTGTGTGTGTGTGTATATATATATATATATATATATATATATATATATATATATAGTATATATATATAGTGATCCCTTTAACTTACAATGGCGACAAGATACAATATTTTCAACATACAATCTTCCTTTCGGGACCATCGTAACTTGAGACCAGACACAACATACAACATACAATGTTACAGACAGTCAGGATCTGCGGCACATGTGTATACCTACATGATCAACCAATGAAACTGTCCATTATACTGGTAAACCCCCAGTATTAATGAAATGCCTGCACTGGTTCGCTGTCTAGTAGTGATTCTCTGAGTATAGTGTGATACTACATGTCCTGTACTGCTGTGTGTGTCTAGTATCTCCTCTACAGTATAGTGGGATACTACATGTCCTGTACTGCTGTGTGTGTCTAGTATCTCCTCTACAGTATAGTGTGATACTACATGTCCTGTACTGCTGTGTGTGTCTAGTATCTCCTCTACAGTATAGTGTGATACTACATGTCCTGTACTGCTGTGTGTCTAGTATCTCCTCTACAGTATAGTGGGATACTACATGTCCTGTACTGCTGTGTGTGTCTAGTATCTCCTCTACAGTATAGTGTGATACTACATGTCCTGTACTGCTGTGTGTGTCTAGTATCTCCTCTACAGTATAGTGTGATACTACATGTCCTGTACTGCTGTGTGTCTAGTATCTCCTCTACAGTATAGTGTGATACTACATGACCTGTACTGCTGTGTGTGTCTGGTATCTCCTCCCTACAGTATAGAGTGATACTACATGTCCTGTACTGCTGTGTGTCTAGTATCTCCTCTACAGTATAGTGTGATACTACATGTCCTGTACTCCTGTGTGTGTCTAGTATCTCCTCTACAGTATAGTGTGATACTACATGTCCTGTACTGCTGTGTGTGTCTAGTATCTCCTCTCTACAGTATAGTGTGATACTACATGACCTGTACTGCTGTGTGTGTCTGGTATCTCCTCCCTACAGTATAGAGTGATACTACATGTCCTGTACTGCTGTGTGTCTAGTATCTCCTCTACAGTATAGTGTGATACTACATGTCCTGTACTCCTGTGTGTGTCTAGTATCTCCTCTACAGTATAGTGTGATACTACATGTCCTGTACTGCTGTGTGTGTCTAGTATCTCCTCTCTACAGTATAGTGTGATACTACATGTGCTGTACTGCTGTGTGTGTCTGGTATCTCTCCTACAGTATAGTGTGATACTACATGTCCTGTACTGCTGTGTGTCTAGTATCTCCTCTACAGTATAGTGTGATACTACATGTCCTGTACTGCTGTGTGTGTCTAGTATCTCCCCTCTACAGTATAGTGTGATACTACATGTCCTGTACTGCTGTGTGTCTAGTATCTCCTCTCTACAGTATAGTGTGATACTACATGTCCTGTACTGCTGTGTGTGTCTGGTATCTCCTCTCTACAGTATAGTGTGATACTACATGTCCTGTACTGCTGTGTGTCTGGTATCTCATCTACAGTATAGTGTGATACTACATGTCCTGTACTGCTGTGTGTGTCTGGTATCTCTTCTCTACAGTATAGTGTGATACTACATGTCCTGTACTGCTGTGTGTGTCTGGTATCTCATCTACAGTATAGTGTGATACTACATGTCCTGTACTGCTGTGTGTCTGGTATCTCCTCCCTACAGTATAGTGTGATTCTACATGTCCTGTACTGCTGTGTGTGTCTGGTTTCTCTCCTACAGTATAGTGTGATACTACATGTCCTGTACTGCTGTGTGTGTCTAGTATCTCCTCCCTACAGTATAGTATGATACTACATGTCCTGTACTGCTGTGTGTGTCTAGTATCTTCCCTCTACAGTATAGTGTGATACTACATGTCCTGTACTGCTGTGTGTGTCTGGTATCTCCTCTCTACAGTATAGTGTGATACTACATGTCCTGTACTGCTGTGTGTGTCTGGTATCTCCTCTCTACAGTATAGTGTGATACTACATGTCCTGTACTGCTGTGTGTCTGGTATCTCCTTTCTACAGTATAGTGTGATACTACATGTCCTGTACTGCTGTGTGTCTAGTATCTCCTCTCTACAGTATAGTGTGATACTACATGTCCTGTGCTGCTGTGTGTGTCTGGTATGTCCTCTCTACAGTATAGTGTGATACTACATGTCCTGTACTGCTGTGTGTCTAGTATCTCCTCCCTACAGTATAGTGTGATACTACATGTCCTGTACTGCTGTGTGTCTGGTATCTCCTCTCTACAGTATAGTGTGATACTACATGTCCTGTACTGCTGTGTGTGTCTGGTATCTCCTCTACAGTATAGTGTGATACTACATGTCCTGTACTGCTGTGTGTCTAGTATCTCCTCTACAGTATAGTGTGATACTACATGTCCTGTACTGCTGTGTGTCTGGTATCTCCTCTCTACAGTATAGTGTGATACTACATGTCCTGTACTGCTGTGTGTGTCTGTTATCTCTTCTCTACAGTATAGTGTGATACTACATGTCCTGTACTGCTGTGTGTGTCTGGTATCTCTTCTCTACAGTATAGTGTGATACTACATGTCCTGTACTGCTGTGTGTGTCTGGTATCTCATCTACAGTATAGTGTGATACTACATGTCCTGTACTGCTGTGTGTCTGGTATCTCCTCCCTACAGTATAGTGTGATACTACATGTCCTGTACTGCTGTGTGTGTCTGGTTTCTCTCCTACAGTATAGTGTGATACTACATGTCCTGTACTGCTGTGTGTGTCTAGTATCTCCTCCCTACAGTATAGTATGATACTACATGTCCTGTACTGCTGTGTGTGTCTAGTATCTTCCCTCTACAGTATAGTGTGATACTACATGTCCTGTACTGCTGTGTGTGTCTGGTATCTCCTCTCTACAGTATAGTGTGATACTACATGTCCTGTACTGCTGTGTGTGTCTGGTATCTCCTTTCTACAGTATAGTGTGATACTACATGTCCTGTACTGCTGTGTGTCTGGTATCTCCTTTCTACAGTATAGTGTGATACTACATGTCCTGTACTGCTGTGTGTCTAGTATCTCCTCTCTACAGTATAGTGTGATACTACATGTCCTGTGCTGCTGTGTGTGTCTGGTATGTCCTCTCTACAGTATAGTGTGATACTACATGTCCTGTACTGCTGTGTGTCTAGTATCTCCTCCCTACAGTATAGTGTGATACTACATGTCCTGTACTGCTGTGTGTCTGGTATCTCCTCTCTACAGTATAGTGTGATACTACATGTCCTGTACTGCTGTGTGTCTGGTATCTCCTCTCTACAGTATAGTGTGATACTACATGTCCTGTACTGCTGTGTGTGTCTGGTATCTCCTCTACAGTATAGTGTGATACTACATGTCCTGTACTGCTGTGTGTGTCTAGTATCTCCTCTACAGTATAGTGTGATACTACATGTCCTGTACTGCTGTGTGTGTCTGGTATCTCCTCTACAGTATAGTGTGATACTACATGTCCTGTACTGCTGTGTGTGTCTAGTATCTCCTCTACAGTATAGTGTGATACTACATGTCCTGTACTGCTGTGTGTGTCTGGTATCTCCTCTACAGTATAGTGTGATACTACATGTCCTGTACTGCTGTGTGTGTCTAGTATCTCCTCTACAGTATAGTGTGATACTACATGTCCTGTACTGCTGTGTGTCTGGTATCTCCTCTCTACAGTATAGTGTGATACTACATGTCCTGTACTGCTGTGTGTGTCTGGTATCTCCTCTCTACAGTATAGTGTGATACTACATGTCCTGTACTGCTGTGTGTCTGGTATCTCCCCTCTACAGTATAGTGTGATACTACATGTCCTGTACTGCTGTGTGTGTCTGGTATCTCCTCTCTACAGTATAGTGTGATACTACATGTCCTGTACTGCTGTGTGTCTAGTATCCCCTCTACAGTATAGTGTGATACTACATGTCCTGTACTACTGTGTGTCTAGTATCTCCTCCCTACAGTATAGTGTGATACTACATGTCCTGTTCTGCTGTGTGTCTGGTATCTCCTCTACAGTATAGTGTGATACTACATGTCCTGTACTGCTGTGTGTGTCTAGTATCTCCTCTCTACAGTATAGTGTGATACTACATGTCCTGTACTGCTGTGTGTGTCTAGTATCTCCCCTCTACAGTATAGTGTGATACTACATGTCCTGTACTGCTGTGTGTGTCTGGTATCTCCTCTACAGTATAGTGTGATACTACATGTCCTGTACTGCTGTGTGTGTCTGGTATCTCCTCCCTACAGTATAGTGTGATACTACATGTCCTGTACTGCTGTGTGTCTAGTATCTCCCCTCTACAGTATAGTGTGATACTACATGTCCTGTACTGCTGTGTGTCTGGTATCTCCTCCCTACAGTATAGTGTGATACTACATGTCCTGTACTGCTGTGTGTCTAGTATCTCCCCTCTACAGTATAGTGTGATACTACATGTCCTGTACTGCTTTTTACTTGGGTCGTCATGGACCCAATTAGAATCGTATGTTGACGGACCACTGTATGTGTGTGTGTATATATATATATATATATATATTACTATATCTGCATTTCCCATAAATAGTGTATATTAGGAATTTGTCTCCCTCCTCATCCGTTACCCCCACCCTCTCTCCTGTTACCCTCACCTTCTCTCCTGTTACCCCCTCCTTCTCTCCTGTTACCCTCATCCCTCTTCTGTTACCCCCACCCCCTCTCCTGTTACCCTCACCTTCTCTCCTGTTACCCTCACCTCTCTCCCCCCAGCCTCTCTCCTGTTACCCCCAGCCTATCTCCTGTTACCCCACCTCTCTCCTGTTACCCCCACCTCTCTCCTGTTACCCCCACCTCTCTCCTGTTACCCCACCTCTCTCCTGTTACCCCCTCCTTCTCTCCTGTTACCCCTTCTTCCTCTCCTTTTTTACATGAATGGACCGGTGCGGTGATGCCAGTGGCAAAGTCCTCTTTATGAGCCCCTGTCTGGTTTATGAGCCCCTGTCTGGTTTGCACGCTTGGTGCCGGTCTATTCTTGAGCACTGGCCCGGTCTGAAGCACTGGGGGCGGAGCTACCGTCCCCCAGTACGGCGAAACCCCGCCCCTCTGTGATGCAGCTCCATTAGAATCTATGGAGCCGTGTCACAGAGGGGAGATCAGCACCCAGGGGGCCACGGCTGGCCCCCAGTGCTCCGGGGTGGGCACCAAACTACATGGACTGAGTTGACAGCCTCTTACAGAGTGAGGAAGTGCAGCACATCATTGGAAATCGGTTTTCTGCAATCGTATTTAGAATTCCTTCTTACAGATCTTGGGGTAGTCTATGAGAAATCTGCCGAAGAGTCGGACCAAGATATTGCCAGGATGTAAATCATGATGAAGGCTCCCAGAATCCATCAGTGCTGACTACGGCCGGACACTACGGGACGCACTAATGCTGCGAGGAACGGTTCCATGTTTCATAAAGTTGGTATTATTCATGGACGTTTTTTCCTGTATATTGTGAAATGGCTGAAGATTTTATCTTACAATGAGTTTCTCTGTATTTAGGCATCGGGGGTGACGGGGGGGGGGGGTGACGGGGGTCATGTAGCAGATGCCGCATCCTTTCTAGCCCATTTCCCTCCATTTCCACAATGATATATTTATCATTAGGATTAGGTTTCACAGTAGTAAAACTCTGGAATATTCAATATCCTAATGGCCGTCCAGGCTGCTATGGCATCTCCCAATATCATAGAGGACCTGGTATGGTTGGAGGCCATTACATAGACTCTATGGAGCCAAGATGTATATCTGCAGTTATGTATGCTTTTCATAGCATGGAAGTAGACTGATGGACGGCTCGTACCCTTCTCCTCTTTCGGAGAGGACCCAATGAGGGGGGCAACAATAGGTCCCTGGAAATACGTTGTCCATTTTACCGATAAAAGAGTTGCTGATCATTTTCCATTGGACTTTTTTTTTAATCCTGAAGGGTGCGATCACCTTTGGAAGCCATCCATTTGTCTGCGTCCACCCTGCTATCGGCCCCAGGAGGGTGTTCCGGAGGATGGCGGCAGCTCCCCATCCATTTGTCTGCGTCCACCCTGCTGATCTACTTATCGGCCCCAGGAGGGTGTTCCAGGGGATGGCGGCAGCTCCCCATCCATTTGTCTGCGTCCACCCTGCTATCGGCCCCAGGAGGGTGTTCCGGAGGATGGCGGCAGCTCCCCATCCATTTGTCTGCGTCCACCCTGCTGATCTACTTATCGGCCCCAGGAGGGTGTTCCGGAGGATGGCGGCAGCTCCCCATCCATTTGTCTGCGTCCACCCTGCTATCGGCCCCAGGAGGGTGTTCCGGAGGATGGCGGCAGCTCCCCATCCATTTGTCTGCGTCCACCCTGCTGATCTACTTATCGGCCCCAGGAGGGTGTTCCGGAGGATGGCGGCAGCTCCCCATCCATTTGTCTGCGTCCACCCTGCTGATCTACTTATCGGCCCCAGGAGGGTGTTCCGGAGGATGGCGGCAGCTCCCCATCCATTTGTCTGCGTCCACCCTGCTGATCTACTTATCGGCCCCAGGAGGGTGTTCCGGAGGATGGCGGCAGCTCCCCATCCATTTGTCTGCGTCCACCCTGCTATCGGCCCCAGGAGGGTGTTCTAGGGGATGGCGGCAGCTCCCCATCCATTTGTCTACGTCCACCCTGCTATCGGCCCCAGGAGGGTGTTCCGGAGGATGGCGGCAGCTCCCCATCCATTTGTCTGCGTCCACCCTGCTGATCTACTTATCGGCCCCAGGAGGGTGTTCCAGGGGATGGCGGCAGCTCCCCATCCATTTGTCTACGTCCACCCTGCTATCGGCCCCAGGAGGGTGTTCCGGAGGATGGCGGCAGCTCCCCATTCATTTGTCTGCGTCCACCCTGCTGATCTACTTATCGGCCCCAGGAGGGTGTTCCGGAGGATGGCGGCAGCTCCCCATTCATTTGTCTGCGTCCACCCTGCTGATCTACTTATCGGCCCCAGGAGGGTGTTCCGGAGGATGGCGGCAGCTCCCCATCCATTTGTCTGCGTCCACCCTGCTGATCTACTTATCGGCCCCAAGAGGGTGTTCCGGAGGATGGCGGCAGCTCCCCATCCGTTTGTCTGCGTCCACCCTGCTGATCTACTTATCGGCCCCAGGAGGGTGTTCCAGGGGATGGCGGCAGCTCCCCATCCATTTGTCTGCGTCCATCCTGCTGATCTACTTATCGGCCCCAGGAGGGTGTTCCGGAGGATGGCGGCAGCTCCCCATCCATTTGTCTGCGTCCACCCTGCTGATCTACTTATCGGCCCCAGGAGGGTGTTCCGGAGGATGGCGGCAGCTCCCCATCCATTTGTCTGCGTCCACCCTGCTGATCTACTTATCGGCCCCAGGAGGGTGTTCCGGAGGATGGCGGCAGCTCCCCATCCATTTGTCTGCGTCCACCCTGCTATCGGCCCAAGGAGGGTGTTCTAGGGGATGGCGGCAGCTCCCCATCCATTTGTCTACGTCCACCCTGCTATCGGCCCCAGGAGGGTGTTCCGGAGGATGGCGGCAGCTCCCCATCCATTTGTCTGCGTCCACCCTGCTGATCTACTTATCGGCCCCAGGAGGGTGTTCCAGGGGATGGCGGCAGCTCCCCATCCATTTGTCTACGTCCACCCTGCTATCGGCCCCAGGAGGGTGTTCCGGAGGATGGCGGCAGCTCCCCATTCATTTGTCTGCGTCCACCCTGCTGATCTACTTATCGGCCCCAGGAGGGTGTTCCGGAGGATGGCGGCAGCTCCCCATTCATTTTTCTGCGTCCACCCTGCTGATCTACTTATCGGCCCCAGGAGGGTGTTCCGGAGGATGGCGGCAGCTCCCCATCCATTTGTCTGCGTCCATCCTGCTGATCTACTTATCGGCCCCAAGAGGGTGTTCCGGAGGATGGCGGCAGCTCCCCATCCGTTTGTCTGCGTCCACCCTGCTGATCTACTTATCGGCCCCAGGAGGGTGTTCCAGGGGATGGCGGCAGCTCCCCATCCATTTGTCTGCGTCCACCCTGCTGATCTACTTATCGGCCCCAGGAGGGTGTTCCGGAGGATGGCGGCAGCTCCCCATCCATTTGTCTGCGTCCACCCTGCTGATCTACTTATCGGCCCCAGGAGGGTGTTCCGGAGGATGGCGGCAGCTCCCCATCCATTTGTCTGCGTCCACCCTGCTATCGGCCCCAGGAGGGTGTTCTAGGGGATGGCGGCAGCTCCCCATCCATTTGTCTACGTCCACCCTGCTATCGGCCCCAGGAGGGTGTTCCGGAGGATGGCGGCAGCTCCCCATCCATTTGTCTGCGTCCACCCTGCTGATCTACTTATCGGCCCCAGGAGGGTGTTCCAGGGGATGGCGGCAGCTCCCCATCCATTTGTCTACGTCCACCCTGCTATCGGCCCCAGGAGGGTGTTCCGGAGGATGGCGGCAGCTCCCCATTCATTTGTCTGCGTCCACCCTGCTGATCTACTTATCGGCCCCAAGAGGGTGTTCCGGAGGATGGCGGCAGCTCCCCATCCGTTTGTCTGCGTCCACCCTGCTGATCTACTTATCGGCCCCAGGAGGGTGTTCCGGAGGATGGCGGCAGCTCCCCATCCGTTTGTCTGCGTCCACCCTGCTGATCTACTTATCGGCCCCAGGAGGGTGTTCCAGGGGATGGCGGCAGCTCCCCATCCATTTGTCTGCGTCCACCCTGCTGATCTACTTATCGGCCCCAGGAGGGTGTTCCGGAGGATGGCGGCAGCTCCCCATCCATTTGTCTGCGTCCACCCTGCTATCGGCCCCAGGAGGGTGTTCCGGAGGATGGCGGCAGCTCCCCATCCATTTGTCTGCGTCCACCCTGCTGATCTACTTATCGGCCCCAGGAGGGTGTTCCGGAGGATGGCGGCAGCTCCCCATCCATTTGTCTACGTCCACCCTGCTATCGGCCCCAGGAGGGTGTTCCGGAGGATGGCGGCAGCTCCCCATCCATTTGTCTGCGTCCACCCTGCTGATCTACTTATCGGCCCCAGGAGGGTGTTCCAGGGGATGGCGGCAGCTCCCCATCCGTTTCCATCGGGGAGAACAATATTGAGCTGTTCTGATTTATATTTTTTAAAGATCCAACCGCACATGTGAGCGCCACTTTTATAATTATGTGTGCTTTCGATTATCGATGGTAAAGGAACAGAGCTTAAAGGGGTTCTCCAGCATTAGCAAAACATGGCCGCTTTCTCCCAGACAACACCGCTCTCATCACAGATTTGGGTGCAGGTTCTGTAATTCTGTTCTGTTAAAGTGAATGGAGCTTAATTGTAAATCGCACCTGACCTGAAGACAAGAGCGGTGCTGTCTCTGGGGGAGAGCAGACATCTTTTTCTAATACAGGAGAACTCCTTTAAGAGAATGTAATGGAAAATCTAATACAGATTTAAGTAAGACCAAGAAATGAGGGTAAGAAGCAGGTGGATGCTGGGAAGATGGTGCTGGATGATAACCTTCAGGAAATCTTTAGTAGATGGATCCACAAAGAGCTTTACCCAATGGGATAGCGATACACGAATGGCGGGATCTCTGCACCATTGTATAGAAGTAGCGTCTTCCACGTAATTATAGAAATATATGAAAAGCAGCAACCAAAGAAAGTGACGACTAAAACAAGGAAAGGTGTAACCTAGAGCATGGTCCTATAATCTGGGTGTGGAGCCCCATGCTGCTACTATAAAAGCTGCATCATCATGCACCACTAAGCTGGCGGATGACATCGCTCCTCTTATTAGATGAGACCAGCAAAGCGACCGTAACTGCAACACATCAGGACGGAGTCCGGCCCGGAGAGAGAGGTGAGCGCTCGTCTTAGTCTTAGTATTCTCTTCTACTTTTGCTTTGTCTTTCTCTGTTTTGTATATTTAACATAAAGGATATTACCTGCAGCAGATTACACACTGTACTATACTGTACAATACTGATCTATACTATACTGTACTATACTATACTGTACTGATCTATACTATACTATACTGTACTATACTATACTGTACAATACTGATCTATACTATACTGTACTGTACTATACATTACTATACTGTACTATACTATACTGTACAATACTGATCTATACTATACTGTACAATACTGATCTATACTATACTGTACTATACTATACATTACTATACTGTACTATACTATACTGTACAATACTGATCTATACTATACTGTACAATACTGATCTATACTATACTGTACTATACTATACATTACTATACTGTACTATACTATACTGTACTGATCTATACTATACTATACTGTACAATACTGATCTATACTATACTGTACTATACTATACATTACTATACTGTACTATACTATACTGTACTGATCTATACTATAATATACTGTACTATACTATACTGTACAATACTGATCTATACTATACTGTACTGTACTATACATTACTATACTGTACTATACTATACTGTACAATACTGATCTATACTATACTGTACAATACTGATCTATACTATACTGTACTATACTATACATTACTATACTGTACTATACTGTACTATACTGTACTATACATTACTATACTGTACTATACATTACTATACTGTACTATACTGTACTATACTGTACTATACTGTACTATACATTACTATACTGTACTATACTGTACAATACTGATCTATACTATACTGTACTGTACAATACTGATCTATACTATACTATACATTACTATACTGTACTATACTATACATTACTATACTATACTATACATTACTATACTGTACTATACTATACATTACTATACTATACATTACTATACTGTACTATACTGTACTGTACTGATCTATACTATACTATACTGTACTATACTGTACAATACTGATCTATACTATACTGTACTGTACTATACATTACTATACTGTACTATACTATACTGTACAATACTGATCTATACTATACTATACATTACTATACTGTACTATACTATACATTACTATACTGTACTATACTATACTATACTGTACTATACTATACTGTACAATACTGATCTATACTATACTATACATTACTATACTGTTCTATACTATACATTACTATACTGTACTATACTATACATTACTATACTGTACTATACTATACTATACTGTACTATACTATACTGTACAATACTGATCTATACTATACTATACATTACTATACTGTACTATACTATACATTACTATACTGTACTATACTATACTGTACTGATCTATACTATACTGTACTATACTATACATTACTATACTGTACTATACTATACTGTACTGATCTATACTATACTATACTGTACAATACTGATCTATACTATACTATACATTACTATACTGTACTATACATTACTATACTGTACTATACATTACTATACTATACTATACTGTACTATACATTACTATACTGTACTATACTATACTGTACTATACTATACTATACTGTACTATACATTACTATACTGTACTATACTATACTGTACTATACTATACTATACTGTACTATACATTACTATACTATACTATACTGTACTATACATTACTATACTGTACTATACATTACTATACTATACTGTACTGTACTATACATTACTATACTGTACTATACTGTTCTATACTATACATTACTATACTAGACTGTACTATACATTACTATACTATACTGTACTATACATTACTATACTATACTGTACTATACTATACTGTACTATACATTACTATACTATACTGTACTATACTATACTGTACTATACATTACTATACTATACTATACTATACTGTACTATACTATACATTACTATACTGTACTATACATTACTATACTATACTGTACTATACTATACTGTACTATACATTACTATACTATACTGTACTATACTATACTGTACTATACATTACTATACTATACTGTACTGTACTATACATTACTATACTGTACTATAGTATACTGTACTATACATTACTATACTATACTGTACTATACATTACTATACTATACTATACTGTACATTACTATACTATACTATACTGTACTATACTGTACTATACTATACTATACTGTACTGTACTATACATTACTATACTGTACTATACTATACATTACTATACTAGACTGTACTATACTATACTGTACTATACTATACATTACTATACTATACTATACTGTACATTACTATACTGTACTATACTGTACTGTACTATACATTACTATACTGTACTATACTGTTCTATACTATACATTACTATACTATACTATACTGTACATTACTATACTGTACTATACTGTACTGTACTATACATTACTATACTGTACTATACTGTACTATACTATACATTACTATACTAGACTGTACTATACTATACTGTACTATACTATACATTACGATACTGTACTATACTGTTCTATACTATACATTACTATTCTAGACTGTACTGTACATTACTATACTATACTATACTGTACTATACATTACTATACTGTACTGTACTATACTATACTGTACTATACATTACTATACTATACTATACTGTACTATACATTACTATACTATACATTACTATACTGTACTATACATTACTATACTATACTGTACTATACATTACTATACTGTACTGTACTATACTATACTGTACTATACATTACTATACTATACTATACTGTACTATACATTACTATACTATACATTACTATACTATACATTACTATACTGTACTATACATTACTATACTATACTGTACTGTACTATACATTACTATACTGTACTGATCTATACTATACTATACTGTACTATACTATACATTACTATACTGTTCTATATTATACTATACTGTACTATACTATACATTACTATACTGTACTATACTGATCTATACTATACTGTACTATACTGTTTTATATTATACTGTACTATACATTACTATACTATATTACACTGTACTATACATTACTATACATTACTATACTTTACTTTACTATACTATATTACACTGTACTATACATTACTATACATTACTATACTTTACTTTACTATACTATACTATACTGTACTATACATTACTATACATTACTATACTTTACTTTACTATACTATATTACACTGTACTGTACTATACTGATCTATACTATATTACACTGTACTATACTGTACTGTATTTCCCTCCTGTTACTATCAGTCTGTAGGATCCAGTGATGACGTAACGTCCGATCCTTCTGCTGCTGGATGGATGGATACTTGGACGGTAGACGTCCGTCTGGTTGTTGTTCTGTACTCAGAATATCTTACTTGTGCCGGACTAATATTATTGATGACCTGATTTCCATAGATTTTTGCCCGGTCCTGAGCGGTCCTGACCCGTATTGGTTACTATTGGCTTGGTCGAGTATACACATATATAGAGTGTACTTGGTGTCTCCGGCCCGGAGTCCGCATTATACCGGGACACGGACGCTGCCCGACAATAAGCAGCTCTATTACCTATATAAGAGTGGAGACTTGTCCCTGAGATATAAAAGGATTGGGCACCAGCACTGTGAGGGTTACGTGTCCTCAGATAATAAAACTAAGGACAACAAGTACTTTTTATGTTGGTTCCAAACTTGTTGGTCGTCCAGTTTTCCCCCAAGGTAAATGCATAGTTGTATTCAGATAAGCAGCAGGTATGTGTACTGCTCTGTTCCAGGGTCGTGTAATGTGACGCTCATTGGTCCTAATCACTGTCTGTATACTCCATGCATCTTATCACTCCTCTAGTGTGCAGGCTCCCCCCTCTAGTGTACAGACCCCTCCTCTAGTGTACAGACCCCTCCTCTAGTGTACAGACCCCTCCTCTAGTGTGCAGCCCCCCCTTCTCTAGTGTGCAGCCCCCCCTTCTCTAGTGTGCAGGCCCCTCCTCTAGTGTACAGACCCCTCCTCTAGTGTGCAGCCCCCCCTTCTCTAGTGTGCAGCCCCCCCTTCTCTAGTGTGCAGCCCCCCCTTCTCTAGTGTGCAGCCCCCCCTTCTCTAGTGTGCAGTCCCCCCTTCTCTAGTGTGCAGCCCCCCCTTCTCTAGTGTGCAGGCCCCTTCTCTAGTGTGCAGTCCCCCCTTCTCTAGTGTGCAGTCCCCCCTTCTCTAGTGTGCAGGCCCTGTGCAGGGCTCCGTCCTCACAGCTCAGCTCCTTCCTTCATTAGTGGAGCTGGGGAGCTGCTTGTGCTGCTCTGCTTCCTGCTCCACTAATGAACGAAGGAGCTAGGGGGCCCCTGGGGGATGGGGGCCCTGGGCAAGTGCCTACTTTGCTCCCCCCTAACGCCGGCCCTGCCTCTAGTGTGCAGCCCCCCCTTCTCTAGTGTGCAGACCCCTCCTCAAGTGTGCAGCCCCCCATTCTCTAGTGTACAGACCCCTCCTCAAGTGTGCAGACCCCCCTCCTCTAGTGTGCAGCCCCCCCTTCTCTAGTGTGCAGACCCCTCCTCAAGTGTGCAGCCCCCCTCCTCAAGTGTGCAGCCCCCCCTTCTCTAGTGTGCAGACCCCTCCTCAAGTGTGCAGACCCCCCTCCTCTAGTGTGCAGCCCCCCCTTCTCTAGTGTACAGACCCCTCCTCAAGTGTGCAGCCCCCCCCCTCAAGTGTGCAGCCCCCCCTTCTCTAGTGTGCAGACCCCTCCTCAAGTGTGCAGACCCCCCTCCTCTAGTGTGCAGCCCCCCTTCTCTAGTGTGCAGCCTCCCCTTCTCTAGTGTGCAGACCCCTCCTCTAGTGTGCAGCCCCCCCTTCTCTAGTGTGCAGCCCCCCCTTCTCTAGTGTGCAGGCCCCTTCTCTAGTGTACAAACCCCTCCTCAAGTGTGCAGCCCCCCCTTCTCTAGTGTGCAGCCCCCCCTCCTCAAGTGTGCAGCCCCCCCTTCTCTAGTGTACAGACCCCTCCTCAAGTGTGCAGCCCCCCCTTCTCTAGTGTGCAGCCCCCCCTTCTCTAGTGTGCAGCCCCCCCTTCTCTAGTGTGCAGGCCCCTTCTCTAGTATACAAACCCCTCCTCAAGTGTGCAGCCCCCCCTTCTCTAGTGTGCAGCCCCCCCTTCTCTAGTGTGCAGGCCCCTTCTCTAGTGTACAAACCCCTCCTCAAGTGTGCCGCACCCCCTTCTCTAGTGTGCAGCCCCCCCTTCTCTAGTGTGCAGCCCCCCCTTCTCTAGTGTACAGGCTCCTCCTCTAGTGTACAGGCTCCTCCTCTAGTGTACAGGCCTCTCCTCTAGTGTACAGACCCCTCCTCTAGTGTACAGACCCCTCCTCTAGTGTGCAGGCCCCTTCTCTAGTGTACAGACCCCTCCTCTAGTGTGCAGGCCCCTTCTCTAGTGTACAGACCCCTCCTCTAGTGTACAGACCCCTCCTCTAGTGTGCAGGCCCCTTCTCTAGTGTACAGACCCCTCCTCTAGTGTACAGACCCCTCCTCTAGTGTGCAGCCCCCTTCTCTAGTGTGCAGCCCCCCCTTCTCTAGTGTGCAGCCCCCTTCTCTAGTGTGCAGCCCCCCCTTCTCTAGTGTGCAGGCTCCATCCTCTAGTGTGCAGCCCCCTTCTCTAGTGTGCAGCCCCCCCTCCTCTAGTGTACAGACCCCTCCTCTAGTGTGCAGGCTCCTCAAGTGTGCAGCCCCCCCTTCTCTAGTGCGCAGCCCCCCCTTCTCTAGTGTGCAGGCCCCTTCTCTAGTGTGCAGGCTCCATCCTCTAGTGTGCGGGCTCCTCCTCTAGTGTGCAGGCTCCTCCTCTAGTGTACAGGCTCCTCCTCTAGTGTGTAGGCCCCTCCTCTAGTGTGTAGGCCCCTCCTCTAGTGTGCAGGCTCCTCCTCTAGTGTGCAGGCTCCTCCTCTAGTGTGCAGGCTCCTCCTCTAGTGTGCAGGCTCCTCCTCTAGTGTGCAGCCCCCCCTTCTCTAGTGTGCAGCCCCCCCTTCTTTAGTGCGCAGGCTCCCCTTTAGTGTGCAGGCTCCATCCTCTAGTGTGCAGGCTCCTCCTCTAGTGTGCAGGCTCCTCCTCTAGTGTGCAGGCTCCTCCTCTAGTGTGCAGGCTCCTCCACTAGTGTGCAGGCTCCTCCTCTAGTGTGCAGGCCCCTCCTCTAGTGTGCAGGCCTCTGAAAGATTTGTACACGATTGACAATGATTTTGAGTGATATGAGTGTTTTTAATTTGTCATTTGATCGTTGCGGCTTTTCCACCAGACGATTTTTGCCTTAATACGAACAAAAGGTGTAAAAGGTCAGAAGTGACAGCCGGCGTTCGTCCTGTAATATAAAAGAGGTAAAGATGGGTAGAATTATGGTTCCTTACGCGGCCAGATGTTTTTGAGGTCAATGGAAGTTTATGATCAGTGTTTTTGAGTCTTTGTGGCAGTTTTGTGGTTTTTGTTCAGTGGGATTGTTGCGGTTGTCTCAAAAACGCCATCGCTTCTAGCATCTCGGTCATGTGATGGCAACGGAAAAAAAGGTCAGCACACAAAAATGCCTAAATCACAAAGATCATTCACACAAAAAGTAAAAAATGCCAGAAAAACGCTGATGTATGGAAAAAAAAAAAACGCCACGCACCACATTGGGTCTGAAAAATGTCAGACAAAAAGTGTGTGAGGGCGCCCTAAGGCTGGTCACACGAGCGGCTCATACTACTATGATACCCCCTGCATAAAGTCCCGGCAGCGTTCCTCATCAGAGTGGGGCGAGGTTGCCCACATTGGGATCAGACCCCTAACCCTTATAACCTGTCTCTCGGGATGTGGTCAGAGCTCCGTATATCACTATATTCTGCCCTGGAAGCCTGCTAGATGCTGCGCTCGCACTGATTGCATCGTCTATACGGAGAACTGCTGGGATCCGATCACCGCTCTGGTCCCCACAGTTGCGGCAGGTGCCCGGCTTGACATCATTGACAGCCAGACGTCATGGATGACCAGTTGTTTTTTTTTTTTTTTACTTGTGGCCAGTATGTGACTTCTGCTGTCATGTGACACAATACTGGCATCATCTCTCCGCAATGGCGGCCATGACGCCAGTATGTAACGCCACTGATTGGCTGCCACAGTAACATGCCAGCCACTAATAAGGAAGGACTGGAGGGCCGTTCTATAGCGCAGAGGTATGGGGGAGGGGAGGAAAGGAGAGGGGAGGAATGGAGAGAAGGAGCCGCTGCACCTCACACCTATGGCTGACACTAATGCTGCACCTCACACCTATGGCTGACACTAATGCCGCACCTCACACCTATGGCTGACACTAATGCCGCACCTCACACCTATGGCTGACACTAATGCCGCACCTCACACCTATGGCTGACACTAATGCCGCACCTCACACCTATGGCTGACACTAATGCCGCACCTCACACCTATGGCTGATACTAATGCTGCACCTCACACCTATGGCTGACACTAATACCTCACACCTATGGCTGACACTGATGCCGCCCCTCACACCTATGGCTGACACTAATACCTCACACCTATGGCTGACACTAATGCCGCCCCTCACACCTATGGCTGACACTAATACCTCACACCTATGGCTGACACTAATGCCGCCCCTCACACCTATGGCTGACACTAATACCTCACACCTATGGCTGACACTAATGCCGCCCCTCACACCTATGGCTGACACTAATGCCTCACACCTATGGCTGACACTAATGCCGCCCCTCACACCTATGGCTGACACTAATGCTGCACCTCACACCTATGGCTGTCACTAATACCTCACACCTATGGCTGACACTAATGCCGCACCTCACACCTATGGCTGATACTAATGCCTCACCTCACACCTATGGCTGACACTAATGCTGTACCTCACACCTATGGCTGACACTAATGCCTCACACCTATGGCTGACACTAATACAGCACCTCACACCTATGGCTGACACTAATGCTGTACCTCACACCTATGGCTGACACTAATGCCTCACACCTATGGCTGACACTAATACCTCACACCTATGGCTGACACTAATGCCGCCCCTCACACCTATGGCTGACACTAATGCCGCCCCTCACACCTATGGCTGACACTAATGCCTCACACCTATGGCTGACACTAATGCCGCCCCTCACACCTATGGCTGACACTAATGCTGCACCTCACACCTATGGCTGACACTAATGCCTCACACCTATGGCTGACACTAATGCCGCACCTCACACCTATGGCTGATACTAATGCCTCACCTCACACCTATGGCTGACACTAATGCCGCACCTCACACCTATGGCTGACACTAATGCCGCACCTCACACCTATGGCTGACACTAATGCTGCACCTCACACCTATGGCTGACACTAATGCTGCACCTCACACCTATGGCTGACACTAATGCCGCACCTCACACCTATGGCTGACACTAATGCCTCACACCTATGGCTGACACTAATGCCGCCCCTCACACCTATGGCTGACACTAATACCTCACCTCACACCTATGGCTGACACTAATGCCGCACCTCACACCTATGGCTGACACTAATGCCGCACCTCACACCTATGGCTGACACTAATGCCGCACCTCACACCTATGGCTGACACTAATACCTCACACCTATGGCTGACACTAATACCTCACACCTATGGCTGACACTAATACCTCACACCTATGGCTGACACTGATACCTCACACCTATGGCTTACACTAATACCTCACACCTATGGCTGACACTAATGCTGCCCCTCACACCTATGGCTGACACTAATACCTCACACCTATGGCTGACACTAATACCTCACACCTATGGCTGACACTAATGCTGCACTTCTGTCACTAGGTTTATTTTATCACAGAAATGCTGGTCAGATCTGTGTATTACTCCCATCATTCTGCTCAGCTGTTCTCCTAATATGCAGGAGAATAGGATTCTTGCCACACCCCTCCCCCCGCCCTCCAGCTGCTGATTGACAGGTGACTGTCTATACTCAGCATGGATAGATAACTGCCAATCAGCAGCTGGTGGGCAGAGTTTTCTACATCTCATGAATATCCAGGACTACTGGGCTCATGCACATAATGGAGAGGACTACATATTGTCCATGTTATTCAGGAGGAGATCTCTGGATCAGCTGCAGAGAACAATGTAAGTGATAAATCATCCTGCTCAGCTTCTCTGTCACTAGTTTATGTTACCCTGAGATGGTACGCCATAACCTGCTGACCCTGAGATAGGACGCCATACACCTGCTGATCCTGAGATAGGACGCCATAACCTGCTGACCCTGAGATAGGACGCCATACACCTGCTGATCCTGAGATAGGACGCCATAACCTGCTGACCCTGAGATAGGACGCCATACACCTGCTGATCCTGAGATAGGAGGCCATACACCTGCTGACCCTGAGATAGGACGCCATAACCTGCTGACCCTGAGATAGGACGCCATACACCTGCTGACCCTGAGATAGGACGCCATACACCTGCTGACCCTGAGATAGGACCCCATAACCTGCTGACCCTGAGACAGGACGCCATACACCTGCTGACCCTGAGATAGGACGCCATACCCCTGCTGACCCTGAGATAGGACGCCATAACCCTGCTGACCCTGAGATAGGAGGCCATAACCCTGCTGACCCTGAGATAGGACACCATACACCTGCTGACCCTGAGATAGGACCCCATACACCTGCTGACCCTGAGATAGGACGCCATAACCTGCTGACCCTGAGATAGGACGCCATAACCTGCTGATCCTGAGATAGGAGGCCATACACCTGCTGACCCTGAGATAGGACGCCATACACCTGCTGACCCTGAGATAGGACGCCATAACCTGTTGACCCTGAGATAGGACGCCATAACCCTGCTGACCCTGAGATAGGAGGCCATACACCTGCTGACCCTGAGATAGGACGCCATACACCTGCTGACCCTGAGATAGGACGCCATAACACTGCTGACCCTGAGATAGGATCCCATACACCTGCTGACCCTGAGATAGGACCCCATACACCTGCTGACCCTGAGATAGGAGGCCATACACCTGCTGACCCTGAGATAGGACGCCATACACCTGCTGACCCTGAGATAGGAGGCCATACACCTGCTGACCCTGAGATAGGACGCCATACACCTGCTGACCCTGAGATAGGACGCCATACACCTGCTGACCCTGAGATAGGACGCCATAACACTGCTGACCCTGAGATAGGATCCCATACACCTGCTGACCCTGAGATAGGACCCCCCCATATACCTGCTGACCCTGAGATAGGACCCCCCCATACACCTGCTGACCCTGAGATAGGACCCCATACACCTGCTGACCCTGAGATAGGATGCCATAACCTGCTGACCCTGAGATAGGAGGCCATAACCCTGCTGACCCTGTGATAGGACCCCATACACCTGCTGACCCTGAGATAGGACGCCATAACCCTACTGACCCTGAGATAGGAGGCCATACACCTGCTGACCCTGAGATAGGACGCCATAACACTGCTGACCCTGAGATAGGACGCCATACACCTGCTGACCCTGAGATAGGACGCCATAACACTGCTGACCCTGAGATAGGATCCCATACACCTGCTGACCCTGAGATAGGACCCCATACACCTGCTGACCCTGAGATAGGACCCCATACACCTGCTGACCCTGAGATAGGACGCCATACCCCTGCTGATCCTGAGATAGGACGCCATACACCTGCTGACCCTGAGATAGGAGGCCATACACCTGCTGACCCTGAGACAGGACGCCATACACCTGCTGATCCTGAGATAGGAGGCCATACACCTGCTGACCCTGAGACAGGACGCCATACACCTGCTGACCCTGAGATAGGACGCCATACACCTGCTGACCCTGAGATAGGACGCCATACACCTGCTGACCCTGAGATAGGAGGCCATACACCTGCTGATCCTGAGATAGGAGGCCATACACCTGCTGACCCTGAGATAGGACGCCATACACCTGCTGACCCTGAGATAGGAGGCCATACACCTGCTGACCCTGAGATAGGACGCCATACACCTGCTGACCCGTATATAGGAGGCCATACACCTGCTGACCCTGAGATAGGACCCCATACACCTGCTGACCCTGAGATAGGAGGCCATACACCTGCTGACCCTGAGATAGGACGCCATACACCTGCTGACCCTGAGATAGGACGCCATACACCTGCTGACCCTGAGATAGGACCCCATACACCTGCTGACCCTGAGATAGGACCCCCCCATATACCTGCTGACCCTGAGATAGGACGCCATACCCCTGCCGACAGAGTCTCTGTAACTACTTGATGGCCCTCTCGTCTCCTCTGAAGTCAGATTTGTTTCATGTATCTGGTGACCTCAGCCCGGCCATAGTGGTTGTGCATTTCTGCTGGTATCGTATATATAACACACATCATGTGATGGGTAATAATTTATCGTTTTATCGGTTGCTTACATAATTGTCAGTTAAAAGTAAAAAAAAAGGAAGCAATTAGTCGTCTTGATCTCATGGTGCGGAGCTATAAAGCGTCTGGATACGGAGCTCCACATAAATGACAGCTGTAAAATGTTTAATGAAATGGTTAATGAGGTGTAATGATGGCGCGACGTCCTTACTCATCACCTCCTCACCGAGTGTTACCTCATCCCGCCTTCACATTTACACCACAGTCCAGTGACTCATGTATAGACGTAAAGCAGGTTGGAGGAACCTAGTCTGCTCTTCCTATCGGACTGGGACGTGAAATAAGAAGGTTCCCGGATTATCATTCTATGTTACTGATGGAATTTGATTCAGTGGGGCCGCACTATACCCCTGGGTGCACCGCGCCACCACCCCTGGGTGCACCGCGCCACCACCCCTGGGTGCACCGAGCCACCGAGCCCTGGGTGCACCGAGCCACCGACCCCTGGGTGCACCGAGCCACCGAGCCCTGGGTGCACCGAGCCACCGAGCCCTGGGTGCACCGAGCCACCGAGCCCTGGGTGCACCGCGCCACGACCCCTGGGTGCACCGAGCCACCAAGCCCTGGGTGCACCGAGCCACCGACCCCTGGGTGCACCGAGCCACCGAGCCCTGGGTGCACCGAGCCACCGACCCCTGGGTGCACCGAGCCACCGACCCCTGGGTGCACCGAGCCACCGACCCCTGGGTGCACAAAGCCACCGATCCCTGAGTGCACAAAGCCACCGAGCCCTGGGTGCACAAAGCCACCGACCCCTGGGTGCACAAAGCCACCGATCCCTGGGTGCACAGAGCCACCGACCCCTGGGTGAACCAAGCCACCGCCCCCTGGGTGCACAAAGCCACCGACCCCTGGGTGAACCGAGCCACCGACCCCTGGGTGAACCGAGCCACCGACCCCTGGGTGAACCGAGCCACCGACCCCTGGGTACACTGAGCCACCTGCCAGTACCACTCCCCTTGCACAAACGTCCTCAGGAGCAGATCAGTAATACAGGTCCGGTCCTCTGACCCCTCTAATCTGCTTTTAGTTTCCATTTAACAATTTACATATTACATATCACTTTTCTTCATGCAGTCACCTAGAGTAACTAGGAGTTAGCAGTGGGCTAGGGGTTAGGAGGTACCGACTAGGCAGTGCAGGCCCATCCTCTAGTGGTGATGCCCACCCCTGGGTATACTAGCTCTACTAAGGTATGCCCACCCCCAGGTACACTGACACTACTGAAGTATGCCCACCCCCAGGTACACTGACACTACTGAGGCATGCCCACCCCCCAGGTACACTGACACTACTGAGGCATGCCCACCCCCAGGTACACTGACACTACTGAGGCATGCCCACCCCCAGGTACACTGACACTATTGAGGCATGCCCACCCTTAGGTATACTGACACTATTGAGGCATGCCCACCCCCCAGGTATACTGACACTATTGAGGTATGCCCACCCAGGGCCGGTTTTAGACTAGATGTGGCCCTGGGCAAAGTTGAAGGTGGGGCCCCAAATGCTGAAATATTTTAGCAACAATTTAAGGTCCCCATACATTTTACTCTTTTGTTGGTGGTACCTGCTGCTCGTGGTGGGTTCGGCCATCAGTGTAAGGTGTATGGGGCTCTGGACAGTCCTCTGACAGATGATATCAGTGGACATAGGGGGTTGAGCTTGATGGAAAATCAACGCCCAACCTCTTTGTTCTCAGAGAGATAAGCCGCCATCAGATCTGTATGGCTATGGCTTTCCCCTCTCATAGAGAACACAGGAACACTCAGATGTGCCAAATTTCTGTGTATGGGGAGGACGGGACCGGATGGGAGAGATAATTGTCAGCTGAAGGATTGTTCAGCCAGCAGTTATTGGAAGTGTACGGCCACTTTTAAGGCCATATTACACGGCCTGATATTCTGCAGAAGTGAGCGCCAATCTGGTAGAATGGAGCTCGCTTAGAGAGCCGACTACAGCAAAAGCTATGGAGGAGATTTATCAAACTGGTGTAAAGAAGAATTGGCTCAGTTGCCCCTAGCAACCAATCAGATTCCACCATCTTAGAATCTGAGTGATGAAAGGTGGAATCTGATTGGTTGCTAGGGGCAACGGAGCCAGTTTCACTTTACACCATGTTTGATAAATCTCCCCCTATGTGTATATATACAGTATATCATTAGTGATGTGTGTGCAATCCTTGCTGTATATAGTAAACAATAAAGATATATATACTACCTGATCACGTTCCCCAGTGTCCTCAGGCCTTGTCTGTGATATATACTACCTGATCATGTTCCCCGGTGTCCTCAGGCCTTGTCTGTGATATATACTACCTGATCACGTTCCCCGGTGTCCTCAGGCCTTGTCTGTGATATATACTACCTGATCATGTTCCCCGGTGTCCTCAGGCCATGTCTGTGATATATACTACCTGATCATGTTCCCCGGTGTCCTCAGGCCATGTCTGTGATATATACTACCTGATCATGTTCCCCGGTGTCCTCAGGCCTTGTCTGTGATATATACTACCTGATCATGTTCCCCGGTGTCCTCAGGCCTTGTCTGTGATATATACTACCTGATCATGTTCCCCGGTGTCCTCAGGCCATGTCTGTGATATATACTACCTGATCATGTTCCCCAGTGTCCTCACAGAGCGATAGCGTCCTGATTCGGACAATTTTCACTCCATGTATTAGGGCCCTTAGTTCAGAAGGTTACATGCCAGGACTGCCGCTACATGCCAGGACTGCCGCTACATTCCGAGACTGCCGCTACATGCCGGGACTGCCGCTACATGCCGGGACTGCCGCTACATGCCAGGACTGCCGCTACATGTCAGGACTGCCGCTACATGTCAGGACTGCCCCTACATGCCGGGACTGCCGCTACATGCCGGGACTGCCGCTACATGCCGGGACTGCTGCTACATTCTGGGACTGCCACATGTCAGGACTGCTCCTACATGCCAGGATTGCCGCTACATTCCGGGACTGCCGCTACATGAAAGGACTGCCGCTACATGCCAGGACTGCCGCTACATGCCGGGACTGCCGCTACATGCCGGGACTGCCGCTACATGTCAGGACTGCCCCTACATGCCAGGACTGCCGCTACATGCCGGAACTATTTATATGAATTGCTTTAAAAAAATAAAATAAAAAAATCACTATAATCAGGACCAAATATTACCTCCATACCGTTATTGAAGAAAACATAATATATACAGGCCAATATTACTGCCATAGAGTGACCGTCCCATAATAACTCTATATACACTATATACAGACCAATATTACTGCCATAGAGTGACCGCCCCATAATAACTCTATATATACACTATATACAGACCAATATTACCGCCATAAAGTGACCACCGCATAATGACTCTATATACAGACCAATATTACCGCCATAAAGTGACCACCGCATGACTCTATATACAGACCAATATTACCGCCATAAAGTGACCGCCTCATAATGACTCTATATACACTATATACAGACCAATATTATGTGGCTGTCACTCTATGGCGGTAATATTGGTCTGTGTATATATAAAGTCATTATGTGGCAGTCAATCTATGGCAGTAATGACTCTATATACACACTATATACAGACCAAAATTACCGCCATAGACTGACCACCGCATGACTCTATATACACTATATACAGACCAATATTACCGCCATAGACTGACCCCTGTATAATGACTCTATATACACTGTATGCAGACCAATATTATGTGGCGATCACTCTATGGCTGTACTATTGCATACCTCCCAACTTTTGCTGAGAGGAAAGAGGGACAGTCACGGCAATGCACCGCGCCCCCTATAGCCACGCCCCCCATAACCACGCCCCCATAGCCACACCCTCATATCCACGTCACCTATTACCATTATATAAAAAACAAATATTATCACCACATCGTGACTTATACCCCCCATACAATTACTACATAACATCCACTATACAAAGACCAGTATCTCCCCATACACTGACCCATATGGAGGTAGATACAAATGCTGCACAGGCTCCTTACACCACATACATGATTACAGTACAGCTACATTCAGTGACTCACAGGGGGCGTCTTCTCGGATCGGAATTGCTCACTTTTTCTCTTCTTCTCCATTTGGTACAGTCCATCATGAAAACCACTCCTGGCAATGCCTCGTCCCTGAAGAATCTGACCGACAAATATTTTAGGCTTTTTGCTTTTGCACCATCCTCACCATCTATACAAAGTCCCCATCTATATTGCTCCGTACTGTAACAGTGCTCATTGTATGCTACCATGTAGTGTTTAGGCCTACTGTGGACCCTCAAATAGTACTTAGGCCCCTCTGTGCCCTCATATAGTAGATAAGCCACCTCTGTGCCCCCCATATAGTAGATACACCCCCTCTGTGCCCTCATATAGTAGATACGCCACCTCTGTGCCCCCATATAGTAGATACACCACCTCAGTGCCCCCATATAGTAGAGAAGCCACCTCTGTGCCCTCATATAGTAGATACGCCACCTCTGTGCCCCCATATAGTAGATACACCACCTCAGTGCCCCCATATAGTAGATACACCACCTCTGTGCCCTCTTATAGTAGATACATCACCTCTGTGCCCTCATATAGTAGATACACGACCTCTGTGCCCTCATATAGTAGATACGCCACCTCTGTGCCCCCATATAGTAGATACACCACCTCAGTGCCCCCATATAGTAGAGAAGCCACCTCTGTGCCCTCATATAGTAGATACGCCACCTCTGTGCCCCCATATAGTAGATACACCACCTCAGTGCCCCCATATAGTAGATACACCACCTCTGTGCCCTCTTATAGTAGATACATCACCTCTGTGCCCTCATATAGTAGATACACCACCTCTGTGCCCTCTTATAGTAGATACACCACCTCTGTGCCCTCATATAGTAGATACCCCACCTCTGTGCCCTCATATAGTAGATACACCCCCTCTGTGCCCTCATATAGTAGATACACCACCTCTGTGCCCTCATATAGTAGATACACCC
>JAQFWZ010000010.1:73842517-73907517 GCA_027789725.1 Dendropsophus ebraccatus
CTTGAAGCTTGTTTCACGCATCTACTACTATTTCAGTAAAGTAATATTTTCTCATGTTGTTTCTGATCTTTCCCCCAGTAACTTCTCACTTCAGTTCAGTTTTTTACTAAAAACATTTCCCTCCTGAACCTTATTTAGTCATTTAACATATATAAAGGTTTCCATCATGTCCTCCCTTTCCCTTCTTCCTCCTGTAACATATATAAAGGTTTCCATCATGTCTCCCCTTTCCCTTCTTCCCTCTGTGTAACATATATAAAGGTTTCCATCATGTCCCCCCTTTCCCTTCTTCCTCCTGTAACATATATAAAGGTTTCCATCATGTCCTCCCTTTCCCTTCTTCCTCCTGTAACATATATAAAGGTTTCCATCATGTCCCCCCTTTCCCTTCTTCCTCCTGTAACATATATAAAGGTTTCCATCATGTCCTCCTTTCCCTTCTTCCTCCTGTAACATATATAAAGGTTTCCATCATCTCCTCCCTTTCCCTTCTTCCCCCTGTAACATATATAAAGGTTTCCATCATGCCCCCCCTTTCCCTTCTTCCCCCTGTAACATATATAAAGGTTTCCATCATGTCCTCCCTTTCCCTTCTTCCTCCTGTAACATATATAAAGGTTTCCATCATCTCCTCCCTTTCCCTTCTTCCCCCTGTAACATATATAAAGGTTTCCATCATGTCCTCCCTTTCCCTTCTTCCCCCTGTAACATATATAAAGGTTTCCATCATGTCCTCCCTTTCCCTTCTTCCTCCTGTAACATATATAAAGGTTTCCATCATGTCCTCCCCTTTCCCTTCTTCCTCCTGTAACATATATAAAGGTTTCCATCATCTCCTCCCTTTCCCTTCTTCCTCCTGTAACATATATAAAGGTTTCCATCATGTCCCCCCTTTCCCTTCTTCCTCCTGTAACATATATAAAGGTTTCCATCATGTCCTCCTTTCCCTTCTTCCTCCTGTAACATATATAAAGGTTTCCATCATGTCCTCCCTTTCCCTTCTTCCTCCTGTAACATATATAAAGGTTTCCATCATGTCCCCCCTTTCCCTTCTTCCTCCTGTAACATATATAAAGGTTTCCATCATGTCCCCCCTTTCCCTTCTTCCTCCTGTAACATATATAAAGGTTTCCATCATGTCCTCCTTTCCCTTCTTCCTCCAGTAACATATATAAAGGTTTCCATCATCTCCTCCCTTTCCCTTCTTCCCCCTGTAACATATATAAAGATTTCCATCATGCCCCCCCTTTCCCTTCTTCCTCCTGTAACATATATAAAGGTTTCCATCATGTCCTCCCTTTCCCTTCTTCCCCCTGTAACATATATAAAGGTTTCCATCATGTCCTCCCTTTCCCTTCTTCCTCCTGTAACATATATAAAGGTTTCCATCATGTCCTCCCCTTTCCCTTCTTCCTCCTGTAACATATATAAAGGTTTCCATCATCTCCTCCCTTTCCCTTCTTCCTCCTGTAACATATATAAAGGTTTCCATCATGTCCCCCCTTTCCCTTCTTCCTCCTGTAACATATATAAAGGTTTCCATCATGTCCTCCTTTCCCTTCTTCCTCCTGTAACATATATAAAGGTTTCCATCATGTCCTCCCTTTCCCTTCTTCCTCCTGTAACATATATAAAGGTTTCCATCATCTCCTCCCTTTCCCTTCTTCCTCCTGTAACATATATAAAGGTTTCCATCATGTCCTCCCCTTTCCCTTCTTCCCCCTGTAACATATATAAAGGTTTCCATCATGTCCTCCCTTTCCCTTCTTCCTCCTGTAACATATATAAAGGTTTCCATCATGTCCTCCCTTTCCCTTCTTCCCCCTGTTATATATATAAAGCTTTCCATCATGTCCTCCCTTTCCCTTCTTCCTCCTGTAACATATATAAAGGTTTCCATCATGTCCCCCCTTTCCCTTCTTCCTCCTGTAACATATATAAAGGTTTCCATCATGTCCTCCCTTTCCCTTCTTCCCCCTGTAACATATATAAAGGTTTCCATCATGTCCTCCCTTTCCCTTCTTCCTCCTGTAACATATATAAAGGTTTCCATCATGTCCTCCCCTTTCCCTTCTTCCTCCTGTAACATATATAAAGGTTTCCATCATCTCCTCCCTTTCCCTTCTTCCTCCTGTAACATATATAAAGGTTTCCATCATGTCCTCCCTTTCCCTTCTTCCCCCTGTAACATATATAAAGGTTTCCATCATGTCCTCCCTTTCCCTTCTTCCTCCTGTAACATATATAAAGGTTTCCATCATGTCCTCCCTTTCCCTTCTTCCTCCTGTAACATATATAAAGGTTTCCATCATGTCCTCCCTTTCCCTTCTTCCTCCTGTAACATATATAAAGGTTTCCATCATGTCCTCCCTTTCCCTTCTTCCTCCTGTAACATATATAAAGGTTTCCATCATGTCTCCCCTTTCCCTTCTTCCTCCTGTAACATATATAAAGGTTTCCATCATGTCCTCCCTTTCCCTTCTTCCTCCTGTAACATATATAAGGTTTCCATCATGTCCTCCCTTTCCCTTCTTCCTCCTGTAACATATATAAAGGTTTCCATCATGTCCTCCCTTTCCCTTCTTCCTCCTGTAACATATATAAAGGTTTCCATCATGTCCCCCCTTTCCCTTCTTCCCCCTGTAACATATATAAAGGTTTCCATCATGCCCCCCCTTTCCCTTCTTCCCCCTGTAACATATATAAAGGTTTCCATCATGTCCCCCCTTTCCCTTCTTCCTCCTGTAACATATATAAAGGTTTCCATCATGTCCTCCTTTCCCTTCTTCCTCCTGTAACATATATAAAGGTTTCCATCATGTCCTCCCTTTCCCTTCTTCCTCCTGTAACATATATAAAGGTCTCCATCATGTCCTCCCTTTCCCTTCTTCCTCCTGTAACATATATAAAGGTCTCCATCATGTCCTCCCTTTCCCTTCTTCCTCCTGTAACATATATAAAGGTTTCCATCATGTCCCCCCTTTCCCTTCTTCCTCCTGTAACATATATAAAGGTCTCCATCATGTCCCCCCTTTCCCTTCTTCCCCCTGTAACATATATAAAGGTTTCCATCATGTCCTCCCTTTCCCTTCTTCCTCCTGTAACATATATAAAGGTTTCCATCATGTCCTCCCTTTCCCTTCTTCCTCCTGTAACATATATAAAGGTTTCCATCATCTCCTCCCTTTCCCTTCTTCCTCCTGTAACATATATAAAGGTTTCCATCATCTCCTCCCTTTCCCTTCTTCCTCCTGTAACATATATAAAGGTTTCCATCATGTCCTTCCTTTCCCTTCTTCCTCCTGTAACATATATAAAGGTTTCCATCATGTCCCTCCTTTCCCTTCTTCCTCCTGTAACATATATAAAGGTTTCCATCATGTCCTCCCTTTCCCTTCTTCCCCCTGTTATATATATAAAGCTTTCCATCATGTCCTCCCTTTCCCTTCTTCCTCCTGTAACATATATAAAGGTTTCCATCATGTCCCCCCTTTCCCTTCTTCCTCCTGTAACATATATAAAGGTTTCCATCATCTTCCTCCCTTTCCCTTCTCCCTCCTGTAACATATATAAAGATTTCCATCATGCCCCCCCTTTCCCTTCTTCCTCCTGTAACATATATAAAGGTTTCCATCATGTCCTCCCTTTCCCTTCTTCCCCCTGTAACATATATAAAGGTTTCCATCATGTCCTCCCTTTCCCTTCTTCCTCCTGTAACATATATAAAGGTTTCCATCATGTCCTCCCCTTTCCCTTCTTCCTCCTGTAACATATATAAAGGTTTCCATCATCTCCTCCCTTTCCCTTCTTCCTCCTGTAACATATATAAAGGTTTCCATCATGTCCCCCCTTTCCCTTCTTCCTCCTGTAACATATATAAAGGTTTCCATCATGTCCTCCTTTCCCTTCTTCCTCCTGTAACATATATAAAGGTTTCCATCATGTCCTCCCTTTCCCTTCTTCCTCCTGTAACATATATAAAGGTTTCCATCATCTCCTCCCTTTCCCTTCTTCCTCCTGTAACATATATAAAGGTTTCCATCATGTCCTCCCCTTTCCCTTCTTCCCCCTGTAACATATATAAAGGTTTCCATCATGTCCTCCCTTTCCCTTCTTCCTCCTGTAACATATATAAAGGTTTCCATCATGTCCTCCCTTTCCCTTCTTCCCCCTGTTATATATATAAAGCTTTCCATCATGTCCTCCCTTTCCCTTCTTCCTCCTGTAACATATATAAAGGTTTCCATCATGTCCCCCCTTTCCCTTCTTCCTCCTGTAACATATATAAAGGTTTCCATCATGTCCTCCCTTTCCCTTCTTCCTCCTGTAACATATATAGAGGTTTCCATCATGTCCTCCCTTTCCCTTCTTCCTCCTGTAACATATATAAAGGTTTCCATCATCCCCTCCCTTTCCCTTCTTCCTCCTGTAACATATATAAAGGTTTCCATCATGTCCTCCCTTTCCCTTCTTCCCCCTGTAACATATATAAAGGTTTCCATCATGTCCTCCCTTTCCCTTCTTCCTCCTGTAACATATATAAAGGTTTCCATCATGTCCTCCCCTTTCCCTTCTTCCTCCTGTAACATATATAAAGGTTTCCATCATCTCCTCCCTTTCCCTTCTTCCTCCTGTAACATATATAAAGGTTTCCATCATGTCCTCCCTTTCCCTTCTTCCCCCTGTAACATATATAAAGGTTTCCATTATGTCCTCCCTTTCCCTTCTTCCTCCTGTAACATATATAAAGGTTTCCATCATGTCCTCCCTTTCCCTTCTTCCTCCTGTAACATATATAAAGGTTTCCATCATGTCCTCCCTTTCCCTTCTTCCTCCTGTAACATATATAAAGGTTTCCATCATGTCCTCCCTTCCCTTCTTCCTCCTGTAACATATATAAAGGTTTCCATCATGTCTCCCCTTTCCCTTCTTCCTCCTGTAACATATATAAAGGTTTCCATCATGTCCTCCCTTTCCCTTCTTCCTCCTGTAACATATATAAAGGTTTCCATCATGTCCTCCCTTTCCCTTCTTCCTCCTGTAACATATATAAAGGTTTCCATCATGTCCTCCCTTTCCCTTCTTCCTCCTGTAACATATATAAAGGTTTCCATCATGTCCCCCCTTTCCCTTCTTCCCCCTGTAACATATATAAAGGTTTCCATCATGTCCCCCCTTTCCCTTCTTCCCCCTGTAACATATATAAAGGTTTCCATCATGTCCCCCCTTTCCCTTCTTCCTCCTGTAACATATATAAAGGTTTCCATCATGTCCTCCTTTCCCTTCTTCCTCCTGTAACATATATAAAGGTTTCCATCATGTCCTCCCTTTCCCTTCTTCCTCCTGTAACATATATAAAGGTCTCCATCATGTCCTCCCTTTCCCTTCTTCCTCCTGTAACATATATAAAGGTTTCCATCATGTCCTCCCTTTCCCTTCTTCCTCCTGTAACATATATAAAGGTCTCCATCATGTCCCCCCTTTCCCTTCTTCCCCCTGTAACATATATAAAGGTTTCCATCATGTCCTCCCTTTCCCTTCTTCCTCCTGTAACATATATAAAGGTTTCCATCATGTCCTCCCTTTCCCTTCTTCCTCCTGTAACATATATAAAGGTTTCCATCATCTCCTCCCTTTCCCTTCTTCCTCCTGTAACATATATAAAGGTTTCCATCATCTCCTCCCTTTCCCTTCTTCCTCCTGTAACATATATAAAGGTTTCCATCATGTCCTTCCTTTCCCTTCTTCCTCCTGTAACATATATAAAGGTTTCCATCATGTCCCTCCTTTCCCTTCTTCCTCCTGTAACATATATAAAGGTTTCCATCATGTCCTCCCTTTCCCTTCTTCCCCCTGTTATATATATAAAGCTTTCCATCATGTCCTCCCTTTCCCTTCTTCCTCCTGTAACATATATAAAGGTTTCCATCATGTCCCCCCTTTCCCTTCTTCCCCCTGTAACATATATAAAGGTTTCCATCATGTCCCCCCTTTCCCTTCTTCCCCCTGTAACATATATAAAGGTTTCCATCATGTCCCCCCTTTCCCTTCTTCCTCCTGTAACATATATAAAGGTTTCCATCATGTCCTCCTTTCCCTTCTTCCTCCTGTAACATATATAAGGTTTCCATCATGTCCTCCCTTTCCCTTCTTCCTCCTGTAACATATATAAAGGTCTCCATCATGTCCTCCCTTTCCCTTCTTCCTCCTGTAACATATATAAAGGTTTCCATCATGTCCTCCCTTTCCCTTCTTCCTCCTGTAACATATATAAAGGTCTCCATCATGTCCCCCCTTTCCCTTCTTCCCCCTGTAACATATATAAAGGTTTCCATCATGTCCTCCCTTTCCCTTCTTCCTCCTGTAACATATATAAAGGTTTCCATCATGTCCTCCCTTTCCCTTCTTCCTCCTGTAACATATATAAAGGTTTCCATCATCTCCTCCCTTTCCCTTCTTCCTCCTGTAACATATATAAAGGTTTCCATCATCTCCTCCCTTTCCCTTCTTCCTCCTGTAACATATATAAAGGTTTCCATCATGTCCTTCCTTTCCCTTCTTCCTCCTGTAACATATATAAAGGTTTCCATCATGTCCCTCCTTTCCCTTCTTCCTCCTGTAACATATATAAAGGTTTCCATCATGTCCTCCCTTTCCCTTCTTCCCCCTGTTATATATATAAAGCTTTCCATCATGTCCTCCCTTTCCCTTCTTCCTCCTGTAACATATATAAAGGTTTCCATCATGTCCCCCCTTTCCCTTCTTCCTCCTGTAACATATATAAAGGTTTCCATCATCTTCCTCCCTTTCCCTTCTTCCTCCTGTAACATATATAAAGGTTTCCATCATCTCCTCCCTTTCCCTTCTTCCTCCTGTAACATATATAAAGGTTTCCATCATGTCCTCCCTTTCCCTTCTTCCCCCTGTAACATATATAAAGGTTTCCATCATGTCCTCCCTTTCCCTTCTTCCTCCTGTAACATATATAAAGGTTTCCATCATGTCCTCCCTTTCCCTTCTTCCTCCTGTAACATATATAAAGGTTTCCATCATGTCCTCCCTTTCCCTTCTTCCTCCTGTAACATATATAAAGGTTTCCATCATGTCCTCCCTTTCCCTTCTTCCTCCTGTAACATATATAAAGGTTTCCATCATGTCCTCCCTTTCCCTTCTTCCTCCTGTAACATATATAAAGGTTTCCATCATGTCTCCCCTTTCCCTTCTTCCTCCTGTAACATATATAAAGGTTTCCATCATGTCCTCCCTTTCCCTTCTTCCTCCTGTAACATATATAAAGGTTTCCATCATGTCCTCCCTTTCCCTTCTTCCTCCTGTAACATATATAAAGGTTTCCATCATGTCCTCCCTTTCCCTTCTTCCTCCTGTAACATATATAAAGGTTTCCATCATGTCCCCCCTTTCCCTTCTTCCCCCTGTAACATATATAAAGGTTTCCATCATGTCCCCCCTCTCCCTTCTTCCCCCTGTAACATATATAAAGGTTTCCATCATGTCCCCCCTTTCCCTTCTTCCCCCTGTAACATATATAAAGGTTTCCATCATGTCCCTCCTTTCCCTTCTTCCCCCTGTAACATATATAAAGGTTTCCATCATGTCCTCCCTTTCCCTTCTTCCTCCTGTAACATATATAAAGGTTTCCCTCATGTCTCCCCTTTCCCTTCTTCCCCCTGTAACATATATAAAGGTTTCCATCATGTCCCCCCTTTCCCTTCTTCCCCCTGTAACATATATAAAGGTTTCCATCATGTCCCCCCTTTCCCTTCTTCCCCCTGTAACATATATAAAGGTTTCCATCATGTCCCTCCTTTCCCTTCTTCCCCCTGTAACATATATAAAGGTTTCCATCATGTCCCCCCTTTCCCTTCTTCCTCCTGTAACATATATAAAGGTTTCCATCATGTCCTCCCTTTCCCTTCTTCCTCCTGTAACATATATAAAGGTTTCCATCATGTCCCCCCTTTCCCTTCTTCCTCCTGTAACATATATAAAGGTTTCCATCATCTCCTCCCTTTCCCTTCTTCCTCCTGTAACATATATAAAGGTTTCCATCATGTCCTTCCTTTCCCTTCTTCCTCCTGTAACATATATAAAGGTTTCCATCATGTCCTCCCTTTCCCTTCTTCCCCCTGTTATATATATAAAGCTTTCCATCATGTCCTCCCTTTCCCTTCTTCCTCCTGTAACATATATAAAGGTTTCCATCATGTCCTCCCTTTCCCTTCTTCCTCCTGTAACATATATAAAGCTTTCCATCATGTCCTCCCTTTCCCTTCTTCCTCCTGTAACATATATAAAGGTTTCCATCATGTCCCCCCTTTCCCTTCTTCCTCCTGTAACATATATAAAGGTTTCCATCATGTCCTCCCTTTCCCTTCTTCCTCCTGTAACATATATAAAGGTTTCCATCATCTCCTCCCTTTCCCTTCTTCCTCCTGTAACATATATAAAGGTTTCCATCATGTCCCCCCTTTCCCTTCTTCCTCCTGTAACATATATAAAGGTTTCCATCATGTCCTCCCTTTCCCTTCTTCCTCCTGTAACATATATAAAGGTTTCCATCATGTCCCCCCTTTTCCTTCTTCCTCCTGTAACATATATAAAGGTTTCCATCATGTCCCCCCTTTCCCTTCTTCCTCCTGTAACATATATAAAGGTTTCCATCATGTCCTCCCTTTCCCTTCTTCCCCCTGTTATATATATAAAGCTTTCCATCATGTCCTCCCTTTCCCTTCTTCCTCCTGTAACATATATAAAGGTTTCCATCATGTCCTCCCTTTCCCTTCTTCCTCCTGTAACATATATAAAGGTTTCCATCATGTCCCTCCCTTTTCCTTCTTCCTCCTGTAACATATATAAAGGTTTCCATCATGTCCTCCCTTTCCCTTCTTCCTCCTGTAACATATATAAAGGTTTCCATCATGTCCTCCCTTTCCCTTCTTCCTCCTGTAACATATATAAAGGTTTCCATCATGTCCCCCCTTTCCCTTCTTCCTCCTGTAACGTATATAAAGGTTTCCATCATCTCCTCCTTTCCCTTCTTCCCTCCTGTAACATATATAAAGGTTTCCATCATGTCCTCCCTTTCCCTTCTTCCCCCTGTAACATATATAAAGATTTCCATCATGTCCTCCCTTTCCCTTCTTCCTCCTCTAACATATATAAAGGTTTCCATCATGTCCCCTCTTTCCCTTCTTCCTCCTGTAACATATATAAAGGTTTCCATCATGTCCTCCCTTTCCCTTCTTCCCCCTGTAACATATATAAAGGTTTCCATCATGTCCTCCTTTCCCTTCTTCCTCCTGTAACATATATAAAGGTTTCCATCATGTCCCTCCTTTCCCTTCTTCCCTCCTGTAACATATATAAAGGTTTCCATCATGTCCTCCTTTCCCTTCTTCCTCCTGTAATTTATATAAAGGTTTCCATCATGTCCCCCCTTTCCCTTCTTCCTCCTGTAACATATATAAAGGTTTCCATCATGTCCTCCCTTTCCCTTCTTCCTCCTGTAACATATATAAAGGTTTCCATCATGTCCCTCCTTTCCCTTCTTCCTCCTGTAACATATATAAAGGTTTCCATCATGTCCTCCCTTTCCCTTCTTCCTCCTGTAACATATATAAAGGTTTCCATCATGTCCCCCCTTTCCCTTCTTCCTCCTGTAACGTATATAAAGGTTTCCATCATCTCCTCCTTTCCCTTCTTCCCTCCTGTAACATATATAAAGGTTTCCATCATGTCCTCCCTTTCCCTTCTTCCTCCTGTAACATACATAAAGGTTTCCATCATTTCCTCCCTTTCCCTTCTTCCTCCTGTAACATATATAAAGGTTTCCATCATGTCCTCCCTTTCCCTTCTTCCCTCCTGTAACATATATAAAGGTTTCCATCATGTCCTCCTTTCCCTTCTTCCTCCTGTAATTATATAAAGGTTTCCATCAATGTCCCTCCCTTTCCCTTCTTCCTCCTGTAACATATATAAAGGTTTCCATCATGTCCTCCCCTTTCCCTTCTTCCTCCTTTAACATATATAAAGGTTTCCATCATGTCCCTCCTTTCCCTTCTTCCTCCTGTAACATATATAAAGGTTTCCATCATGTCCTCCCTTTCCCTTCTTCCTCCTGTAACATATATAAAGGTTTCCATCATGTCCTCCCTTTCCCTTCTTCCTCCTGTAACATATATAAAGGTTCCATCATGTCCCTCCTTTCCCTTCTTCCTCCTGTAACATATATAAAGGTTTCCATCATGTCCTCCCTTTCCCTTCTTCCTCCTGTAACATATATAAAGGTTTCCATCATGTCCCCCCTTTCCCTTCTTCCTCCTGTAACATATATAAAGGTTTCCATCATGTCCCCCCTTTCCCTTCTTCCTCCTGTAACGTATATAAAGGTTTCCATCATCTCCTCCTTTCCCTTCTTCCCTCCTGTAACATATATAAAGGTTTCCATCATGTCCTCCCTTTCCCTTCTTCCCCCTGTAACATATATAAAGATTTCCATCATGTCCTCCCTTTCCCTTCTTCCTCCTCTAACATATATAAAGGTTTCCATCATGTCCCCTCTTTCCCTTCTCCCTCCTGTAACATATATAAAGGTTTCCATCATGTCCTCCCTTTCCCTTCTTCCTCCTGTAACATACATAAAGGTTTCCATCATTTCCTCCCTTTCCCTTCTTCCTCCTGTAACATACATAAAGGTTTCCATCATGTCCTCCCTTTCCCTTCTTCCTACTGTAACATATATAAAGGTTTCCATCATGTCCCTTCTTTCCCTTCTTCCTCCTGTAACATATATAAAGGTTTCCATCATGTCCTCCCTTTCCCTTCTTCCTCCTGTAACATATATAAAGGTTTCCATCATGTCCCCCCTTTCCCTTCTTCCTCCTTTAACATATATAAAGGTTTCCATCATGTCCTCCCTTTCCCTTCTTCCTCCTGTAACATATATAACAGTTTCCATCATGTCCTCCCTTTCCCTTCTTCCTCCTGTAACATATATAAAGGTTTCCATCATGTCCTCTCTTTCCCTTCTTCCTCCTGTAACATATATAAAGGTTTCCACCATGTCCTCCTTTCCCTTCTTCCTCCTGTAACATATATAAAGGTTTCCATCATGTCCTCCTTTCCCTTCTTCCTCCTGTAACATATATAAAGGTTTCCATCATGTCCTCCTTTCCCTTCTTCCTCCTGTAACATATAGAAAGGTTTCCATCATGTCCCCCCTTTCCCTTCTTCCTCCTGTAACGTATATAAAGGTTTCCATCATCTCCTCCTTTCCCTTCTTCCCTCCTGTAACATATATAAAGGTTTCCATCATGTCCTCCCTTTCCCTTCTTCCTCCTGTAACATACATAAAGGTTTCCATCATGTCCTCCCTTTCCCTTCTTCCTCCTGTAACATACATAAAGGTTTCCATCATGTCCTCCCTTTCCCTTCTTCCCTCCTGTAACATATATAAAGGTTTCCATCATGTCTCCCCTTTCCCTTCTTCCCCCTGTAACATATATAAAGGTTTCCATCATGTCCTCCTTTCCCTTCTTCCTCCTGTAATATATATATAATATTATCCATCATGTCCTCCCTTTCCCTTCTTCCTCCTGTAACATATATAAAGGTTTCCATCATCTCCTCCCTTTCCCTTCTTCCTCCTGTAACATATATAAAGGTTTCCATCATGTCCTCCCTTTCCCTTCTTCCTCCTGTAACATATATAAAGGTTTCCATCATGTCCCTCCTTTCCCTTCTTCCTCCTGTAACATATATAAAGGTTTCCATCATGTCCTCCCTTTCCCTTCTTCCTCCTGTAACATATATAAAGGTTTCCATCATGTCCCCCCTTTCCCTTCTTCCTCCTGTAACGTATATAAAGGTTTCCATCATGTCCTCCCTTTCCCTTCTTCCTCCTGTAACATATAAAGGTTCCATCATGTCCTCCCTTTCCCTTCTTCCTCCTGTAACATATATAAAGGTTTCCATCATCTCCTCCTTTCCCTTCTTCCTCCTGTAACATATATAAAGGTTTCCATCATGTCCTCCCTTTCCCTTCTTCCTCCTGTAACATATATAAAGGTTTCCATCATGTCCTCCCTTTCCCTTCTTCCTCCTGTAACATACATAAAGGTTTCCATCATGTCCCCCCTTTCCCTTCTTCCTCCTGTAACGTATATAAAGGTTTCCATCATCTCCTCCTTTCCCTTCTTCCCTCCTGTAACATATATAAAGGTTTCCATCATGTCCTCCCTTTCCCTTCTTCCTCCTGTAACATACATAAAGGTTTCCATCATGTCCTCCCTTTCCCTTCTTCCTCCTGTAACATACATAAAGGTTTCCATCATGTCCTCCCTTTCCCTTCTTCCCTCCTGTAACATATATAAAGGTTTCCATCATGTCTCCCCTTTCCCTTCTTCCCCCTGTAACATATATAAAGGTTTCCATCATGTCCTCCTTTCCCTTCTTCCTCCTGTAATATATATATAATATTATCCATCATGTCCTCCCTTTCCCTTCTTCCTCCTGTAACATATATAAAGGTTTCCATCATCTCCTCCCTTTCCCTTCTTCCTCCTGTAACATATATAAAGGTTTCCATCATGTCCTCCCTTTCCCTTCTTCCTCCTGTAACATATATAAAGGTTTCCATCATGTCCCTCCTTTCCCTTCTTCCTCCTGTAACATATATAAAGGTTTCCATCATGTCCTCCCTTTCCCTTCTTCCTCCTGTAACATATATAAAGGTTTCCATCATGTCCCCCCTTTCCCTTCTTCCTCCTGTAACGTATATAAAGGTTTCCATCATGTCCTCCCTTTCCCTTCTTCCTCCTGTAACATATAAAGGTTCCATCATGTCCTCCCTTTCCCTTCTTCCTCCTGTAACATATATAAAGGTTTCCATCATCTCCTCCTTTCCCTTCTTCCTCCTGTAACATATATAAAGGTTTCCATCATGTCCTCCCTTTCCCTTCTTCCTCCTGTAACATATATAAAGGTTTCCATCATGTCCTCCCTTTCCCTTCGTCCTCCTGTAACATATATAAAGGTTTCCATCATGTCCTCCCTTTCCCTTCTTCCTCCTGTAACATACATAAAGGTTTCCATCATGTCCTCCCTTTCCCTTCTTCCTCCTGTAACATACATAAAGGTTTCCATCATGTCCTCCCTTTCCCTTCTTCCTCCTGTAACATATATAAAGGTTTCCATCATGTCCTCCCTTTCCCTTCTTCCTCCTGTAACATATATAAAGGTTTCCATCATGTCCCTCCTTTCCCTTCTTCCTCCTGTAACATATATAAAGGTTTCCATCATGTCCTCCCTTTCCCTTCTTCCTCCTGTAACATATATAAAGGTTTCCATCATGCCCTTCCTTTCCCTTCTTCCTCCTGTAACATATATAAAGGTTTCCATCATGTCCTCCCTTTCTCTTCTTCCTCCTGTAACATATATAAAGGTTTCCATCATGTCCTCCCTTTCCCTTCTTCCTCCTGTAACATATATAAAGGTTTCCATCATGTCCTCCCTTTCTCTTCTTCCTCCTGTAACATATATAAAGGTTTCCATCATGTCCCCCCTTTCCCTTCTTCCTCCTGTAACCTATATAAAGATTTCCATCATGTCCTCCCTTTCCCTTCTTCCTCCTGTAACATATATAAAAGTTTCCATCATGTCCTCCCTTTCCCTTCTTCCTCCTGTAACCTATATAAAGGTTTCCATCATGTCCTTCTTTCCCTTCTTCCCTCCTGTAACATATATAAAGGTTTCCATCATGTCCTCCCTTTCCCTTCTTCCTCCTGTAACATATATAAAGGTTTCCATCATGTCCTCCCTTTCCCTTCTTCCTCCTGTAACATATATAAAGGTTTCCATCATGTCCCTCCTTTCCCTTCTTCCTCCTGTAACATATATAATGGTTTCCATCATGTCCCCCCTTTCTCTTCTTCCTCCTGTAACATATATAAAGGTTTCCATCATGTCCTCCCTTTCCCTTCTTCCCCCTGTAACATATATAAAGGTTTCCATCATGTCCTCCCTTTCCCTTCTTCCTCCTGTAACATATATAAAGGTCTCCATCATGTCCTCCCTTTCCCTTCTTCCTCCTGTAACATATATAAAGGTCTCCATTATGTCCTCCCTTTCCCTTCTTCCCTCCTGTAACATATATAAAGGTTTCCATCATGTCCTCCCTTTCCCTTCTTCCTCCTGTAAGATATATAAAGGTTTCCATCATGCCCCCCCTTTCCCTTCTTCCTCCTGTAACATATATAAAGGTTTCCATCATGTCCTCCCTTTCCCTTCTTCCTCCTGTAACATATATAAAGGTTTCCATCATGTCCTCCCTTTCCCTTCTTCCTCCTGTAACATATATAAAGGTTTCCATCATGTCCTCCTTTCCCTTCTTCCCCCTGTAACATACATAAAGGTTTCCATCATGTCCTCCCTTTCCCTTCTTCCCCCTGTAACATATATAAAGGTTTCCATCATGTCCTCCTTTCCCTTCTTCCTCCTGTAACATATATAAAGGTTTCCATCATGTCCTCCCTTTCCCTTCTTCCTCCTCTAACATATATAAAGGTTTCCATCATGTCCTCCCTTTCCCTTCTTCCTCCTGTAACATATATAAAGGTTTCCATCATCTCCTCCCTTTCCCTTCTTCCCTCCTGTAACATATATAAAGGTTTCCATCATGTCCTCCTTTCCCTTCTTCCTCCTGTAATTTATATAAAGGTTTCCATCAAGTCCCCCCTTTCCCTTCTTCCTCCTGTAACATATATAAAGGTTTCCATCATGTCCTCCCTTTCCCTTCTTCCTCCTGTAACATATATAAAGGTTTCCATCATGTCCCTCCTTTCCCTTCTTCCCCCTGTAACATATATAAAGGTTTCCATCATGTCCTCCCTTTCCCCTCTTCCTCCTGTAACATATATAAAGGTTTCCATCATGTCCTCCCTTTCCCTTCTTCCTCCTGTAACATATATAAAGGTTTCCATCATGTCCTCCCTTTCCCTTCTTCCTCCTGTAACATATATAAAGGTTTCCATCATGTCCCCCCTTTCCCTTCTTCCTCCTGTAACATATATAAAGGTTTCCATCATGTCCTCCCTTTCCCTTCTTCCCTCCTGTAACATATATAAAGGTTTCCATCATGTCTCCCTTTCCCTTCTTCCTCCTGTAACATATATAAAGGTTTCCATCATGCCCCCCCTTTCCCTTCTTCCTCCTCTAACATATATAAAGGTTTCCATCATGTCCTCCCTTTCCCTTCTTCCTCCTGTAACATATATAAAGGTTTCCATCATGTCCTCCTTTCCCTTCTTCCTCCTGTAATTTATATAAAGGTTTCCATCATGTCCCCCCTTTCCCTTCTTCCTCCTGTAACATATATAAAGGTTTCCATCATGTCCTCCCTTTCCCTTCTTCCTCCTGTAACATATATAAAGGTTTCCATCATGTCCTCCTTTCCCTTCTTCCTCCTGTAATTTATATAAAGGTTTCCATCATGTCCCCCCTTTCCCTTCTTCCTCCTGTAACATATATAAAGGTTTCCATCATGTCCTCCCTTTCCCTTCTTCCTCCTGTAACATATATAAAGGTTTCCATCATGTCCTCCCTTTCCCTTCTTCCCTCCTGTAACATATATAAAGGTTTCCATCATGTCCTCCCTTTCCCTTCTTCCTCCTGTAACATATATAAAGGTTTCCATCATGTCCTCCCTTTCCCTTCTTCCTCCTGTAACATATATAAAGGTTTCCATCATGTCCTCCCCTTTCCCTTCTTCCTCCTGTAACATATATAAAGGTTTCCATCATGTCCTCCCCTTTCCCTTCTTCCTCCTGTAACATATATAAAGGTTTCCATCATGTCCTCCCTTTCCCTTCTTCCTCCTGTAACATATATAAAGGTTTCCATCATGTCCTCCCTTTCCCTTCTTCCTCCTGTAACATATATAAAGGTTTCCATCATGTCCCCCCTTTCCCTTCTTCCTCCTGTAACATATATAAAGGTTTCCATCATGTCCTCCCTTTCCCTTCTTCCCCCTGTAACATATATAAAGGTTTCCATCATGTCCTCCTTTCCCTTCTTCCCCCTGTAACATATATAAAGATTTCCATCATGTCCTCCCTTTCCCTTCTTCCTCTTGTAACATATATAAAGGTTTCCATCATGTCCTTCCTTTCCCTTCTTCCCCCTGTAACATATATAAAGGTTTCCATCATGTCCCCCCTTTCCCTTCTTCCTCCTGTAACATATATAAAGGTTTCCATCATGTCCTTCCTTTCCCTTCTTCCCCCTGTAACATATATAAAGGTTTCCATCATGTCCTTCCTTTCCCTTCTTCCTCCTGTAACATATATAAAGGTTTCCATCATGTCCTCCCTTTCCCTTCTTCCCCCTGTTATATATATAAAGCTTTCCATCATGTCCTCCCTTTCCCTTCTTCCTCCTGTAACATATATAAAGGTTTCCATCATGTCCTCCCTTTCCCTTCTTCCTCCTGTAACATATATAAAGGTTTCCATCATGTCCTCCCTTTCCCTTCTTCCCTCCTGTAACATATATAAAGGTTTCCATCATGTCCTCCCTTTCCCTTCTTCCCCCTGTAACATATATATAGGTTTCCATTATGTCCCCCCTTTCCCTTCTTCCTCCTGTAACATATATAAAGGTTTCCATCATGCCCCCCCTTTCCCTTCTTCCTCCTGTAACATATATAAAGGTTTCCATCATGTCCTCCCTTTCCCTTCTTCCTCCTGTAACATATATAAAGGGGTTTCCATCATGTCTCCCTTTCCCTTCTTCCTCCTGTAACATATATAAAGGTTTCCATCATGTCCTCCCTTTCCCTTCTTCCTCCTGTAACATATATAATGGTTTCCATCATGTCCCTCCCTTCCCTTCTTCCTCCTGTAACATATATAAAGGTTTCCATCATGTCCTCCTTTCCCTTCTTCCTCCTGTAACATATATAAAGGTTTCCATCATGTCCTCCCTTTCCCTTCTTCCTCCTGTAACATATATAAAGGTTTCCATCATGTCCTCCCTTTCCCTTCTTACTCCTGTAACATATATAAAGGTTTCCATCATGTCCCCCCTTTCTCTTCTTCCCCCTGTAACATATATAAAGGTTTCCATCATCTCCTCCTTTCCCTTCTTCCCTCCTGTAACATATATAAAGGTTTCCATCATGTCCCCCCTTTCCCTTCTTCCCCCTGAAACATATATAAAGGTTTCCATCATGTCCCCCCTTTCCCTTCTTCCCCCTGTAACATATATAAAGGTTTCCATCATGTCCCCCCTTTCTCTTCTTCCCCCTGTAACATATATAAAGGTTTCCATCATCTCCTCCCTTTCCCTTCTTCCCCCTGTAACATATATAAAGGTTTCCATCATGTCCTCCCTTTCCCTTCTTCCTCCTGTAACATATATAAAGGTTTCCATCATGTCCTCCCTTTCTCTTCTTCCCCCTGTAACATATATAAAGGTTTCCATCATCTCCTCCCTTTCCCTTCTTCCTCCTGTAACATATATAAAGGTTTCCATCATGTCCTCCCTTTCCCTTCTTCCTCCTGTAACATATATAAAGGTTTCCATCATGTCCCCACTTTCCCTTCTTCCTCCTTTAACATATATAAAGGTTTCCATCATGTCCTCCCTTTCCCTTCTTCCTCCTGTAACATATATAAAGGTTTCCATCATGTCCTTCCTTTCCCTTCTTCCCTCCTGTAACATATATAAAGGTTTCCATCATGTCCCTTCTTTCCCTTCTTCCTCCTGTAACATATATAAAGGTTTCCATCATGTCTCCCCTTTCCCTTCTTCCCCCTGTAACATATATAAAGGTTTCCATCATGTTCTCCCTTTCCCTTCTTCCCCCTGTAACATATATAAAGGTTTCCATCATGTCCTCCCTTTCCCTTCTTCCTCCTGTAACATATATAATGGTTTCCATCATGCCCCCCCTTTCCCTTCTTCCTCCTGTAACATATATAAAGGTTTCCATCATGTCCCCCCTTTCTCTTCTTCCCCCTGTAACATATATAAAGGTTTCCATCATGTCCCTCCTTTCCCTTCTTCCTCCTGTAACATATATAAAGGTTTCCATCATGTCCCCCCTTTCCCTTCTTCCCCCTGTAACATATATAAAGGTTTCCATCATGTCCTCCCTTTCCCTTCTTCCCTCCTGTAACATATATAAAGGTTTCCATCATGTCCCTCCTTTCCCTTCTTCCCTCCTGTAACATATATAAAGGTTTCCATCATGTCCTCCCTTTCCCTTCTTCCTCCTGTAACATATATAAAGGTTTCCATCATGTCCCCCCCTTTCCCTTCTTCCTCCTGTAACATATATAAAGGTTTCCATCATGTCCTCCTTTCCCTTCTTCCTCCTGTAACATATATAACGGTTTCCATCATGTCCCCCCTTTCCCTTCTTCCTCCTGTAACATATATAAAGGTTTCCATCATGTCCTCCCTTTCCCTTCTTCCTCCTGTAACATATATAAAGGTTTCCATCATGTCCCCCCTTTCCCTTCTTCCCCCTGTAACATATATAAAGGTTTCCATCATGTCCCTCCTTTCCCTTCTTCCCCCTGTAACATATATAAAGGTTTCCATCATGTCCTCCCTTTCCCTTCTTCCTCCTGTAACATATATAAAGGTTTCCATCATGTCCTCCCTTTCCCTTCTTCCTCCTGTAACATATATAAAGGTTTCCATCATGTCCCCCCTTTCTCTTCTTCCCCCTGTAACATATATAAAGGTTTCCATCATGTCCTCCCTTTCCCTTCTTCCTCCTGTAACATATATAAAGGTTTCCATCATGTCCTCCCTTTCCCTTCTTCCCCCTGTAACATATATAAAGGTTTCCATCATGTCCCTCCTTTCCCTTCTTCCCCCTGTAACATATATAAAGGTTTCCATCATGTCCTCCCTTTCCCTTCTTCCCCCTGTAACATATATAAAGGTTTCCATCATGTCCCCCCTTTCCCTTCTTCCCCCTGTAACATATATAAAGGTTTCCATCATGTCCCTCCTTTCCCTTCTTCCTCCTGTAACATATATAATGGTTTCCATCATGTCCCCCCTTTCCCTTCTTCCTCCTGTAACATATATAAAGGTTTCCATCATGTTCCTCTCCCTGGGCTGGTATATATGCCGGCAGCTGCACAGTAGATCTATACTCTTCTGCCAGGAATCATATCCACACACTAGTCCTGACGGTCTCATATATATATATATATATATATATATATACCACCTGTTAGTAACTCCCTACGATTCCTTTTAGCAGTAAGAAGAGTGAAAATACATCAGAATCTACAGAATGCAATGTTCAAACCACAAGAACATCCTTATCCTCTCCTTCGGAATCCTCCTCCTGTACACGGCTTACATGGGACTGCAGACGCTGCAGGTAAAGTAGCAGCTAATGTCAAAAAGAGGAAAGAACTACTGAATATCATGTCCGTCTCTCCTCCGAAAGACACTGACTAGGTGTGCAGTATTTGAAGGGTTGTCCTGTCAGCTGATTAGTGTTATTAGTGTTATTAGTTATTAGTGTACAGGACTATAGCAAAGATGTCCCCTGTCCCCTCCCCCACAGCCATTAGTGTACAGGACTATAGCAATGATGTCCCCCACAGCCATTAGTGTACAGGACTATAGCAAAGATGTCCCCTGTCCCCTCCCCCACAGCCATTAGTGTACAGGACTATAGCAATGATGTCCCCCCCCCCAGCTATTAGTGTACAGGACTATAGCAATGATGTCCCCTGTCCCCTCCCCCACAGCCATTAGTGTACAGGACTATAGCAATGATGTCCCCCCCCCAGCTATTAGTGTACAGGACTATAGCAATGATGTCCCCCCCAGCTATTAGTGTACAGGACTATAGCAATGATGTCCCCTGTCCCCTCCCCCACAGCCATTAGTGTACAGGACTATAGCAATGATGTCCCCCACAGCCATTAGTGTACAGGACTATAGCAAAGATGTCCCCTGTCCCCTCCCCCACAGCCATTAGTGTACAGGACTATAGCAATGATGTCCCCCCCCCAGCTATTAGTGTACAGGACTATAGCAATGATGTCCCCTGTCCCCTCCCCCACAGCCATTAGTGTACAGGACTATAGCAATGATGTCCCCCCCCAGCTATTAGTGTACAGGACTATAGCAATGATGTCCCCCCCAGCTATTAGTGTACAGGACTATAGCAATGATGTCCCCTGTCCCCTCCCCCACAGCCATTAGTGTATAGGACTATAGCAATGATGTCCCCCCCCCCAGCTATTAGTGTACAGGACTATAGCAATGATGTCCCCCCCAGCTATTAGTGTACAGGACTATAGCAATGATGTCCCCTGTCCCCTCCCCCACAGCCATTAGTGTACAGGACTATAGCAATGATGTTCCCCCCCCAGCTATTAGGGTACAGGACTATAGCAATGATGTCCCCCCCCAGCTATTAGTGTACAGGACTATAGCAATGATGTCCCCCCACAGCCATTAGTGTACAGGACTATAGCAATGATGCCCCCCCACAGCTATTAGTGTACAGGACTATAGCAATGATGCCCCCCCCCAGCTATTAGTGTACAGGACTATAGCAATGATGCCCCTCCAGCTATTAGTGTACAGGACTATAGCAATGATGCCCCTCCAGCTATTAGTGTACAGGACTATAGCAATGATGTCCCCCCACAGCCATTAGTGTACAGGACTATAGCAATGATGCCCCCCCCCACAGCCATTAGTGTACAGGACTATAGCAATGATGCCCCCCCGCAGCCATTAGTGTACAGGACTATAGCAATGATGTCCCCCCACAGCCATTAGTGTACAGGACTATAGCAATGATGCCCCCCCCCCACAGCCATTAGTGTACAGGACTATAGCAATGATGTCCCCCACAGCCATTAGTGTACAGGACTATAGCAATGATGTCCCCCACAGCCATTAGTGTACAGGACTATAGCAATGATGTCCCCCACAGCCATTAGTGTACAGGACTATAGCAATGATGTCCCCCCACAGCCATTAGTGTACAGGACTATAGCAATGATGTCCCCCCACAGCCATTAGTGTACAGGACTATAGCAATGATGTCCCCCCACAGCCATTAGTGTACAGGACTATAGCAATGATGTCCCCCCACAGCCATTAGTGTACAGGACTATAGCAATGATGTCCCCCCACAGCCATTAGTGTACAGGACTATAGCAATGATGCCCCCCCGCAGCCATTAGTGTACAGGACTATAGCAATGATGTCCCCCTAACCATTAGTGTACAGGATTATAGCAACGACGTACCCCCCCATTAGTGTACTGAACTATAGCAATGATGTCCCCCCTCCCCCTATAGCCATTAGTGTACAGGACTATAGCAATGATGTTCCCTCCCCAAACAGCCATTAGTGTACAGGATTATAGCAATGACTTTACTTTTTTCAATCGGAAGGGGGTCATGTGACACCTCAAACACAGAGAATTGCACAAGAAAAGCAATGGTGACAATGGTGAGCTCATTCTTAGCGTAGCTTTATTCATTATGGAGTTACTGTCCCCAAGATGGTCGGTGACCTGCCGCGGTGTGATGGGTCCCTTGGGCTCTTTTCTCGGTAGTCCTGAGTGGCAACTCACCCACCTAGAGTATCGGTACCGCCACCCACAGTCCAGGGAAGAAATACCCAAGGTGTGCGGCTTGTGTCAATGGGTGTCGGTGCATATAGAATTGGACAGGGTCCAAGTGATGTGAAAAATGGAAATACTTTACTGTCAAGTTCTTCAACAATACAATACACTTTCACAGAATAGATACATCTTTGACACAGATGTGCTGTCCTACCATGGGTGTTACTATTATAAACACCCTTCGTAAAAGCCTGTACTTACTGTACTTGTGTGGTGATGAAGGTAGTACTAAAGTTTCGCCACTAGATGTCGCCGTATTAGATATGAATGTTCAGATGCTGCATAGCTGAAGTGTGTAAAGGGTTATTGTGTATTTGTATGTCACATGGATCTGCGAACCAATAGGAATCTGTTCTCTCCTATGACCTCTTTCCTAACTTCTTCTGTTTGCACTCTTCACCCACTCACAGCGCACTTTAGATGCCCTGAGAGATAGGAAGTCACATGGGTGAAGGAAGTGCATGAGCTTTTCGTGCTGGAAATTGTAGAGGAAGGACGCAAGCTAGGCAGCTCTCTACAGTGGTCCTCTCTGGACCCTGGCCCTCTGCCAGGTCCCCTGCTCAAGTTCAGTCTTAGCTAGAGCCCCGCATGGGTAGGAAGCAAGACAGGACACTTAACAGTTTTCTTCTCAGTAACGCTACACAAGACTAAGCACTGTTAAACCCCTTCTAAGAGAGGACAAGTCAGAGAAAACCTCAACCCACGCCGTGGACTAGAAGTCACAGTGTAGGACAGTATCCACAAAAGCTAGGAACTGATCCAGATAGAGCAAAGTTGCAGTAAGCCTAGGAACTCTTATCTCACAGTGTGGGTGTCAGCAGGAAACCCTGAGCATTGCGCTCATCCCAGGTAACAAGGTCTGGGGCCTGTGGCAGCCTCTAGGACGGTTCAGCCAAATCTAGTGGGCATAAGGTGGTGTGAAGAGTAGAGAAAGGTCAATACACGGGCACAGGTTTTCTCCTCATTCTTCTAAAGTATTTGTCAGGAATGTGCAGTAGCCTGGTGTGAACTGGGCCTGGTGTTTGCGTTTGTGTGCCACACCCGATTGCTTCTCAGCTTCCGGCAATGCAGGAGTTAAGCTGAGAAGCCTCTGGCCTTGATTATGCAGCTGCGTTTTCTTTGTGATTGCTGGGTTTCTCAGCCTGTCTGCAGCCTGGAAGATCAGAGCGCCGGTCCAATGGGGATCCGGACCAGGCTCTTGGTCAGCATAAAACAAAGCTGAGGCAGTGTCCCACCACTGGCTATTAAGGTTAATAAAATGGAAAGAAGGTGCGGATCCAGCACTCCAAGGTAAGTTAAAATTCTTATACTTTATTCGATCATGTTAAAATACAGCAGAGCTATGTGTGCTGTGCGGCCCAGTGGATTGACGCGTTTCGCGCATGCGCGAAACGCGTCAATCCACTGGGCCGCACAGCACACATAGCTCTGCTGTATTTTAACATGATCGAATAAAGTATAAGAATTTTAACTTACCTTGGAGTGCTGGATCCGCACCTTCTTTCCATTTCATTCATCTGCTGACGGCTAGCCACCGCCTGGAACCGTGCACCCTCTCCCAAATGCATTGAAATCCGAACCATACAAACAAGGTGAGCTGACTTCCATTTCCTACATCTTCCATTGTCTATTAAGGTTAATACCCTGGTCCCAGCTCCTCGTGTCTGTTCCTGAGATCCCCGTCCTAACTCCCTCTGCTTGCTCGACTGTGTTACCTGACCCCTGGCTTTGACTTTTGACTATCAGGCTGTTACTTGTTTTGTACTGCGCTGCCTGTTTGGTTCTGACCCAGCCTGTTCCACAATCCCATATTGTGTTTGTTTGTCTGTCTTGTTCTGTGTGCACATATCCAGCGCAGGGAACATCATTGTGGTTGACCACGGCCGCCTAGGGTAGGGACATTTGGGTTCACCATCAGGGCTCACAGTCCCTACCTGTCTGGTCCCTACCTGCCCCGTCCTGACAGTATTGTTCTACCTCATCCTCCAACATCCCGGCAGAGCACACTACTACTTGGTGTGGGACTCTCGTGACATCCTCCTCTCTGCTACTCTGCTTCTTGTATCAACACTACATTCCTATCGCAGATTTAGTTGCTGTATTGTCAAGTATTTGTCTACAAAGTGTTTTATCAAGTGTTTTATCAAGAGAAACGTCATAACCTTGTAACCTGCTGCTTTATTTATGATAAAGAGACTCTGTGATCCTTTGCCTTACACCGACACAGTATACGCCATAACCTTTCTGTGGGGGGCGGTTCCGATAGTTCGGGAGGGTCACTACACCACTCTAGCCAAGCGTGATCATATTAACCCAAGGGATCCCTTAGCATCCCAGCAGGACACTGTCCACAGGGGAAAAGGGTACAACCGGCCTCCTAAAATAAAAGCAGGCGTGCCATCACACCTGTGTGCCCAACCGGCACTGGTGGCACGAATTAGCACCTCAAGGTCCGGCTTTATCTCAGCCATCCACCACCGGAGTGGCGTGACCGGCCGATCCTCTGATGTAACATCACCCCGGGGGGTACACCACACAGACTCTTAGTGCTTAAACTTGTTGTGCTTGAGAAGTAGAATAGAAGAGAGGTAATTGTAGCGGTGCTTGGAGAGTGGAGTAGAGGAGAAGAATTTGTCGAAGAAGCCCTAACCCAGTGTAGCAGTGTACTCTGCTGGAACCTGAAGATATACTTTATAGTGAAAAGCTTACATGTAGTTGTGTTTAGACTGTATTTGACCACCTTGTGCCCTACAGTGTTGAGCTACCCGTCCTGTTGTCACGGCCGCGGCGGCGTCCCGTGCTCCGGGCCGCCGCCGCGACCTCCCTCCATCTCCTGCAGCTGCCGGGGTCCCTGTGCAAGGACCCGGCGCTGCTACACGTTCGGCCCCGGGGGGCGCCTCACCTCTCCACGCTCCTGTCTCTCGCTGTGCCGGCCGGCGCGCGCGTCCCCGCCTCCTAGGGCGCGCGCGCGCCAGCTGTCTCAGATTTAAAGGGGCAGTGCGCTCCTAATTGGTAGTTGCACCCAATCACTCCCCTATAAATCCCAGCATGCCCTGTCCCCTGTGTTGGAGCCTCTACATGCTTCCCATAGCGTTTGGCCCAGCTCCCTGTTGTTCCTGATACCTGTCCGCTACCTGGTCCCTAGTCCTTGTTCCTGTTTCCTGCCCGCTACCCAGTCCCTACTCCCAGTCCCTGGTTCCTGCCTCCCGTCTCACTGCTGTTCCTGTGTTCAGCCTGTCACCTGCGGTACGCCTACAGACCTCTGTCAGTACCCACTCCTGCCACGCCTCGCCTGCCGTCACCAGCAACCAAGCCAGGGGTAGCGACCTGGGGGTCGCCTGCCGCAGCAAGTCCATCCCGCCTTGCGGCGGGCTCTGGTGAAAACCAGCGGCCCCTTAGACTCCGCTCCCTGGTGAGGTTTGTGCCATCGCTGGTGCCGGTCCAGTGGATCCACTCCTCCAGGCGTTACACCTGTCAGGGCACTACAAGCCCCAGTCGGGGTTATCTGGGTGTAGCTAAGTGTCCTGGGGTGTCCCAGTTACCTGCACAACGAGATAGGACACGCAGACCTTTTTTACAGTAGCTTTGTCCTATCCAAGCCAGTTTCCCTTGTACTCAGGATACTGCCCTGCGCTTTTTAGACGTGTTCTCAGTGTGGGTTTGGGTGTTCCTGGACTCATCTCCCTTTAAAGTGCTTAGCACTGAATATTAGATGTAGTCAGTGGCGGATTAAATGTACCCTGGGCCCCGGGCTGTGCACCTGGTCAATCCGCCCACATTGTAATCCGCTACTGGCCCCCTCATAGATGGTCCCATTCTTCCCTCTCCCCCTTATAGATGGTCCCCCTCTTCCCTCTACCCCCCTTATAGATGGTCCCCCTCTTCCCCCCTCATAGATGGTCCCCCTCTTCCCCCCTCATAGATGGTCCCCCTCTTTCCTCTACCCCCCTTATAGATGGTCCCCCTCTTCCCCCCTTATAGATGGCCCCCTCTTATAGATGGTCCCCCTCTTCCCCCCCTTATAGATGGCCCCCCTCTCTCCCCCTTTTAGATGGTCCCCCTCTTCCCCCCCTTATAGATGGTCCCCCTCTCTCCCCCTTTTAGATGGTCCCCCTCTTCCCTCTACCCCCCCTTATAGATGGTCCCCCTCTTACCCCTTATAGATGGCTCCCTCTTATAGATGGTCCCCCTCCACCCCTTATAGATGGCCCCCTCTTATAGATGGTCCCCCTCTTTCCTCTACCCCCCTTATAGATGGTCCCCCTCTTCTCCCCTTATAGATGGCCCCCTCTTATAGATGGTCCCCCTCTCCCCCCCCCCTTTTAGAAGGTCCCCCTCTTCCCTCTCCCCCCTTATAGATGGTCCTCCTCTTCCCCCCTTATAGATGGTCCTCCTCTTTCCCTCTCCCCCCCTTATAGATGGTCCCATGCCCAAACCGCCCACATTATAATCCGCCACTGGATGTAGTAGTAATACTAGAACTGTCGGTCTCTTGCTGAGTCTATACATACAATGTGTCTAGACTAGACTGCACATGCTTGTCCCTGACAGGGGTCCTGGCATAAGCCAGGCCCTGGCATAACTACTGCAGGAACAGATGTTTGTCTTCCTCCCTCTCTAAGAATCTGATGCACTTCCCCCACCATGTATCTCCTCCTCCGCCTAAAGTGAGCTTCCGTGTGAGTGGGGGGGATGATTGTGTGCATAAGAAAGAAGAGAAAAGATTGGTAAGAAGTAGAGAGCATCTCCTATTGGTCAAGAATAATACATGATTAATATAAATTTGGGACATTACAAATCTTGCTGTAAGAACTGAGGAAATGTGGCAGCTCCAGTGCACAGAGAGGGAGACACATCATCACGGAGCAGTGATGAAGAACGGCCCCACTATCTTCCTACCACAACATCAGTGGAGGGATCCGTCCAGTGTTGGTTCCTGCTGGACCAGTAGCGGTGGCCTCATCTCTTCTGTGGCTCCTGTTCCAGTTATTGTGTTGCCCACTCTCCACATTCACCGTGCTGGTGGTCCGGATCCTCCTGGGTGAGATGATGTAGCAGCTGGATCATGTAAGGTGCTATCTGTGTGGGCGCTTGGTACATGCTGCCAGGACGGCCACTGAGGATGGGTCACTGGTGACGGTTTTCATATGTCAAGATTTGGGCTTATCCAACGCTGAACCAGGAGCCGGACGTTTGGCGAGCAGTTCGCTGCGGCATGGGAGATTGGGGGGGGGGGGGGGTTGGTAGGGCTTCTTGCATCAAAGTCTCCTGTAATAACCCGGGTACTGCATTCACCAGACACAATGTCTGCCCGCTCCTGGTTGGTTACCCTCTGCGACATATCATTGGCTGTACCAATAACCGCGTCCATAACTCCATAATGAATAAAGCTACGCTAAGAATGAGTGCACCATTGTCACCAGGGGCGGGCTGGGGGGCTGGCAGATGCCCCCGGGCCGGTCCCCTCCAGTACTCTCAAGGGCCACAGCATCTGGATGTCATTAGGGCCACTCTGTCACTTCTGCAAATTATCCACAATCATTAGTAAAGGCGATGAAGACGTGCGCAGGGGGCGGGGTTTACCTACTGGCTGTACGGATAGATGGAATGATGGGAACTTTCTCCAGCCGTCTGGTCCACCAATGAGGTTAGCCGCTCTGTACACAGACACCGCAGCCAGAGCAGAGACGAAGCCCCTCCCCCGGCCGACCCGTCCTGACAGAGCAGAGACGAAGCCCCCTCCCCCGGCCGACCCTGACAGAGCAGAGACGAAGCCCCTCCCCCGGCTGACCCGTCCTGACAGAGCAGAGACGAAGCCCCTCCCCCGGCCGACCCTAACAGAGCAGAGACGAAGCCCCCTCCCCCGGCCGACCCTGACAGAGCAGAGACGAAGCCCCTCCCCCGGCCGACCCGTCCTGACAGAGCAGAGACGAAGCCCCTCCCCCGGCCGACCCGTCCTGACAGAGCAGAGACGAAGCCCCCTCCCCCGGCCGACCCTGACAGAGCAGAGACGAAGCCCCTCCCCCGGCCGACCCGTCCTGACAGAGCAGAGACGAAGCCCCCTCCCCCGGCCGACCCTGACAGAGCAGAGACGAAGCCCCTCCCCCGGCTGACCCGTCCTGACAGAGCAGAGACGAAGCCCCTCCCCCGGCCGACCCTAACAGAGCAGAGACGAAGCCCCCTCCCCCGGCCGACCCTGACAGAGCAGAGACGAAGCCCCTCCCCCGGCCGACCCGTCCTGACAGAGCAGAGACGAAGCCCCCTCCCCCGGCCGACCCTGACAGAGCAGAGACAAAGCCCCCTCCCCCGGCCGACCCTGACAGAGCAGAGACGAAGCCCCCTCCCCCAGCCGACCCTGACAGAGCAGAGACGAAGCCCCCTCCCCCGGCCGACCCTGACAGAGCAGAGACGAAGCCCCCTCCCCCGGCCGACCCTAACAGAGCAGAGACGAAGCCCCCTCCCCCCGGGCCGACCCGTCCTGTCAGAGCAGAGACGAAGCCCCCTCCCCCGGCCGACCCGTCCTGACAGAGCAGAGACAAAGCCCCCTCCTCCCGGCCGACCCTGTCAGAGCAGAGGACGAAGCCCCCTCCCCCCGGCCGACCCTGACAGAGCAGAGACGAAGCCCCCTCCCCCGGCCGACCCGTCCTGTCAGAGCAGAGACGAAGCCCCCTCCCCCGGCCGACCCTAACAGAGCAGAGACGAAGCCCCCTCCCCCGGCCGACCCTGACAGAGCAGAGACGAAGCCCCCTCCCCCGGCCGACCCGTCCTGACAGAGCAGAGACGAAGCCCCTTCCCCCGGCCGACCCTGACAGAGCAGAGACGAAGCCCCCTCCCCCGGCCGACCCTGACAGAGCAGAGACGAAGCCCCCCCCCCCGGCCGACCCGTCCTGACAGAGCAGAGACGAAGCCCCCTCCCCCTGCCGACCCTGACAGAGCAGAGACGAAGCCCCCTCCCCCGGCCGACCCTGACAGAGCAGAGACGAAGCCCCCTCCCCCGGCCGACCCTGACAGAGCAGAGACGAAGCCCCCTCCCCCGGCCGACCCTGACAGAGCAGAGACGAAGCCCCCTCCCCCGGCCGACCCGTCCTGTCAGAGCAGAGACGAAGCCCCCTCCCCCGGCCGACCTGTCCTGTCAGAGCAGAGACGAAGCCCCCTCCCCCGGCCGACCCGTCCTGACAGAGCAGAGACGAAGCCCCCTCCCCCGGCCGACCCTGACAGAGCAGAGACGAAGCCCCCTCCCCCGGCCGACCCGTCCTGTCAGAGCAGAGACGAAGCCCCCTCCCCCGGCCGACCCGTCCTGTCAGAGCAAAGACGAAGCCCCCTCCCCCGGCCGACCCGTCCTGTCAGAGCAGAGACGAAGCCCCCTCCCCCCGCCGACCCTGACAGAGCAGAGACGAAGCCCCCTCCCCCGGCCGACCCTGTCAGAGCAGAGACGAAGCCCCCTCCCCCGGCCGACCCTGACAGAGCAGAGACGAAGCCCCTCCCCCGGCCGACCCGTCCTGACAGAGCAGAGACGAAGCCCCTCCCCCGGCCGACCCTAACAGAGCAGAGACGAAGCCCCCGCCCCCGGCCGACCCTGACAGAGCAGAGACGAAGCCCCTCCCCCGGCCGCCCCGTCCTGACAGAGCAGAGACGAAGCCCCCTCCCCCGGCCGACCCTGACAGAGCAGAGACGAAGCCCCCTCCCCCGGCCGACCCTGACAGAGCAGAGACGAAGCCCCCCTCCCCCGGCCGACCCTGACAGAGCAGAGACGAAGCCCCCTCCCCCGGCCGACCCTGACAGAGCAGAGACGAAGCCCCCTCCCCCGGCCGACCCTGACAGAGCAGAGACGAAGCCCCCTCCCCCGGCCGACCCTGACAGAGCAGAGACGAAGCCCCCTCCCCCTGCCGACCCTGACAGAGCAGAGACAAAGCCCCCTCCCCCGGCCGACCCTGACAGAGCAGAGACGAAGCCCCCTCCCCCGGCCGACCCGTCCTGTCAGAGCAGAGACGAAGCCCCCTCCCCCGGCCGACCCGTCCTGACAGAGCAGAGACGAAGCCCCCTCCCCCGGCCGACCCTGACAGAGCAGAGACGAAGCCCCCTCCCCCGGCCGACCCTGACAGAGCAGAGACGAAGCCCCCTCCCCCGGCCGACCCTCCTGACAGAGCAGAGACGAAGCCCCCTCCCCCTGCCGACCCTGACAGAGCAGAGACGAAGCCCCCTCCCCCCGGCCGACCCGTACTGTCAGAGCAGAGACGAAGCCCCCTCCCCCGGCCGACCCGTCCTGACAGAGCAGAGACAAAGCCCCCTCCCCCGGCCGACCCTGTCAGAGCAGAGACGAAGCCCCCTCCCCCGGCCGACCCTGACAGAGCAGAGACGAAGCCCCCTCCCCCGGCCGACCCGTCCTGTCAGAGCAGAGACGAAGCCCCCTCCCCGGCCGACCCTAACAGAGCAGAGACAAAGCCCCCTCCCCCGGCCGACCCTGACAGAGCAGAGCCCCGGCCGACCCTAACAGAGCAGAGACGAAGCCCCCTCCCCCGGCCGACCCTGACAGAGCAGAGACGAAGCCCCCTCCCCCGGCCGACCCTGACAGAGCAGAGACGAAGCCCCCTCCCCCGGCCGACCCGTCCTGACAGAGCAGAGACGAAGCCCCCTCCCCCTGCCGACCCTGACAGAGCAGAGACGAAGCCCCCTCCCCCGGCCGACCCTGACAGAGCAGAGACGAAGCCCCCTCCCCCGGCCGACCCTGACAGAGCAGAGACGAAGCCCCCTCCCCCGGCCGACCCGTCCTGTCAGAGCAGAGACGAAGCCCCCTCCCCCGGCCGACCCGTCCTGACAGAGCAGAGACGAAGCCCCTCCCCCGGCCGACCCTGACAGAGCAGAGACGAAGCCCCCTCCCCCGGCCCACCCGTCCTGTCAGAGCAGAGACGAAGCCCCCTCCCCCGGCCGACCCGTCCTGTCAGAGCAAAGACGAAGCCCCCTCCCCCGGCCGACCCGTCCTGTCAGAGCAGAGACGAAGCCCCCGCCCCCGGCCGACCCTAACAGAGCAGAGACGAAGCCCCCTCCCCCGGCCGACCCTGACAGAGCAGAGACGAAGCCCCCTCCCCCGGCCGACCCTAACAGAGCAGAGACGAAGCCCCCTCCCCCGGCCGACCCTGACAGAGCAGAGACGAAGCCCCCTCCCCCGGCCGACCCTGACAGAGCAGAGACGAAGCCCCTCCCCCAGCCGACCCGTCCTGACAGAGCAGAGACGAAGCCCCTTCCCCCGGCCGACCCGACAGAGCAGAGACGAAGCCCCCTCCCCCGGCCGACCCTGACAGAGCAGAGACGAAGCCCCCTCCCCCAGCCGACCCTAACAGAGCAGCGACGAAGCCCCCTCCCCCGGCCGACCCTGACAGAGCAGCGACGAAGCCCCCTCCCCCGGCCGACCCGTCCTGACAGAGCAGAGACGAAGCCCCCTCCCCCGGCCGACCCTGACAGAGCAGAGACGAAGCCCCCTCCCCCGGCCGACCCTGACAGAGCAGAGATGTGTGTATACAATGTATTACAGTATCTGTACAGTATATATATATATAGATGTGTATACAATGTATTACCGTATCTGTACAGTATATATATATATATATATATAGATGTGTATACAATGTATTACAGTATCTGTACAGTATATATATATATATAGATGTGTATACAATGTATTACCGTATCTGTACAGTATATATATAGATGTGTATACAATGTATTACCGTATCTGTACAGTATATATATATATATAGATGTGTATACAATGTATTACCGTATCTGTACAGTATATATATATATATAGATGTGTATACAATGTATTACTGTATCTGTACAGTATATATATATATATAGATGTGTATACAATGTATTACCGTATCTGTACAGTATATATATAGATGTGTATACAATGTATTACCGTATCTGTACAGTATATATATATATATATATAGATGTGTATACAATGTATTACCGTATCTGTACAGTATATATATATATATATAGATGTGTATACAATGTATTACCGTATCTGTACAGTATATATATATATAGATGTGTATACAATGTATTACCGTATCTGTACAGTATATATATATAGATGTGTGTATATAATGTATTACCGTATCTGTACAGTATATATATATATATATATAGATGTGTATACAATGTATTACCGTATCTGTACAGTATATATATATATATAGATGTGTATATAATGTATTACCGTATCTGTACAGTATATATATATATATATAGATGTGTATACAAGGTATTACCGTATCTGTACAGTATATATATATATATATATATATAGATGTGTATACAATGTATTACCGTATCTGTACAGTATATATATATATAGATGTGTATACAATGTATTACCGTATCTGTACAGTATATATATATATAGATGTGTATACAATGTATTACCGTATCTGTACAGTATATATATATATAGATGTGTATATAATGTATTACCGTATCTGTACAGTATATATATATATATAGATGTGTATATAATGTATTACCGTATCTGTACAGTATATATATAGGGATGTGTATATAATGTATTACCGTATCTGTACAGTATATATATATATAGATGTGTATATAATGTATTACCGTATCTGTACAGTATATATATATATATAGATGTGTATACAATGTATTACCGTATCTGTACAGTATATATATATATATATAGATGTGTGTATACAATGTATTACCGTATCTGTACAGTATATATATATATAGATGTGTATACAATGTATTACCGTATCTGTACAGTATATATATAGATGTGTATACAATGTATTACCGTATCTGTACAGTATATATATATATATATAGATGTGTATACAATGTATTACCGTATCTGTACAGTATATATATATATATATAGATGTGTATACAATGTATTACCGTATCTGTACAGTATATATATATAGATGTGTGTATATAATGTATTACCGTATCTGTACAGTATATATATATATATATATAGATGTGTATACAATGTATTACCGTATCTGTACAGTATATATATATATATATATAGATGTGTATATAATGTATTACCGTATCTGTACAGTATATATATATAGATGTGTATACAATGTATTACCGTATCTGTACAGTATATATATATATAGATGTGTATACAATGTATTACCGTATCTGTACAGTATATATATATATAGATGTGTATATAATGTATTACCGTATCTGTACAGTATATATATATATAGATGTGTATACAATGTATTACCGTATCTGTACAGTATATATATATATATATAGATGTGTATACAATGTATTACCGTATCTGTACAGTTATATATATATAGATGTGTATACAATGTATTACCGTATCTGTACAGTATATATATATATAGATGTGTATACAATGTATTACCGTATCTGTACAGTATATATATATATAGATGTGTATACAATGTATTACCGTATCTGTACAGTATATATATATATAGATGTGTATATAATGTATTACCGTATCTGTACAGTATATATATATATATAGATGTGTATATAATGTATTACCGTATCTGTACAGTATATATATATATAGATGTGTATACAATGTATTACCGTATCTGTACAGTATATATATATAGATGTGTGTATACAATGTATTACTGTATCTGTACAGTATATATATATATAGATGTGTATACAATGTATTACCGTATCTGTACAGTATATATATATATAGATGTGTATACAATGTATTACCGTATCTGTACAGTATATATATATATATATAGATGTGTATACAATGTATTACCGTATCTGTACAGTATATATATATATATATATAGATGTGTATACAATGTATTACCGTATCTGTACAGTATATATATATATAGATGTGTATATAATGTATTACCGTATCTGTACAGTATATATATATATAGATGTGTATACAATGTATTACCGTATCTGTACAGTATATATATATAGATGTGTATACAATGTATTACCGTATCTGTACAGTATATATATATATATAGATGTGTATATAATGTATTACCGTATCTGTACAGTATATATATATATAGATGTGTATACAATGTATTACCGTATCTGTACAGTATATATATATAGATGTGTATACAATGTATTACCGTATCTGTACAGTATATATATATATAGATGTGTATACAATGTATTACCGTATCTGTACAGTATATATATATATAGATGTGTATACAATGTATTACCGTATCTGTACAGTATATATATATATAGATGTGTATAATGTATTACCGTATCTGTACAGTATATATATATATAGATGTGTATATAATGTATTACCGTATCTGTACAGTATATATATATATATATAGATGTGTATAATGTATTACCGTATCTGTACAGTATATATATATATATATAGATGTGTATACAATGTATTACCGTATCTGTACAGTATATATATATATATATATAGATGTGTATACAATGTATTACCGTATCTGTACAGTATATATATATATAGATGTGTATATAATGTATTACCGTATCTGTACAGTATATATATATATAGATGTGTGTATATAATGTATTACCGTATCTGTACAGTATATATATAGATGTGTATACAATGTATTACCGTATCTGTACAGTATATATATATATAGATGTGTATACAATGTATTACCGTATCTGTACAGTATATATATATAGATGTGTATATAATGTATTACCGTATCTGTACAGTATATATATATATAGATGTGTATAATGTATTACCGTATCTGTACAGTATATATATATATATATAGATGTGTATACAATGTATTACCGTATCTGTACAGTATATATATATAGATGTGTATACAATGTATTACTGTATCTGTACAGTATATATATATAGATGTGTATACAATGTATTACCGTATCTGTACAGTATATATATATAGATGTGTATACAATGTATTACCGTATCTGTACAGTATATATATATATAGATGTGTATAATGTATTACCGTATCTGTACAGTATATATATATATAGATGTGTATACAATGTATTACCGTATCTGTACAGTATATATATATATAGATGTGTATAATGTATTACCGTATCTGTACAGTATATATATATATATATAGATGTGTATATAATGTATTACCGTATCTGTACAGTATATATATATATATATAGATGTGTATAATGTATTACCGTATCTGTACAGTATATATATATATATATAGATGTGTATACAATGTATTACCGTATCTGTACAGTATATATATATATATAGATGTGTATATAATGTATTACCGTATCTGTACAGTATATATATATATAGATGTGTGTATATAATGTATTACCGTATCTGTACAGTATATATATAGATGTGTATACAATGTATTACCGTATCTGTACAGTATATATATATATAGATGTGTATACAATGTATTACCGTATCTGTACAGTATATATATATAGATGTGTATATAATGTATTACCGTATCTGTACAGTATATATATATATAGATGTGTATACAATGTATTACCGTATCTGTACAGTATATATATATAGATGTGTATACAATGTATTACCGTATCTGTACAGTATATATATATAGATGTGTATACAATGTATTACCGTATCTGTACAGTTATATATATATATACTGTACAGATACGGTAATACATTGTATACACATCTATATATATATACTGTACAGATACGGTAATACATTGTATACACATCTATATATATAACTGTACAGATACGGTAATACATTGTATACACACATCTATATATATATACTGTACAGATACGGTAATACATTGTATACACATCTATATATATATATACTGTACAGATACGGTAATACATTATACACATCTATATATATATATACTGTACAGATACGGTAATACATTATACACATCTATATATATATATACTGTACAGATACGGTAATACATTGTATACACATCTATATATATATATATATACTGTACAGATACGGTAATACATTGTATACACATCTATATATATATATATATATATACTGTACAGATACGGTAATACATTGTATACACATCTATATATATATATACTGTACAGATACGGTAATACATTGTATACACATCTATATATATATACTGTACAGATACGGTAATACATTGTATACACATCTATATATATATATATATACTGTACAGATACGGTAATACATTGTATACACATCTATATATATATATATATACTGTACAGATACGGTAATACATTATATACACATCTATATATATATATACTGTACAGATACGGTAATACATTGTATACACATCTATATATATATATACTGTACAGATACGGTAATACATTGTATACACATCTATATATATATACTGTACAGATACGGTAATACATTGTATACACATCTATATATATATATATATACTGTACAGATACGGTAATACATTGTATACACACATCTATATATATATATACTGTACAGATACGGTAATACATTGTATACACATCTATATATATATATAACTGTACAGATACGGTAATACATTGTATACACATCTATATATATATATATATACTGTACAGATACAGTAATACATTGTATACACATCTATATATATAACTGTACAGATACGGTAATACATTGTATACACATCTATATATATATATACTGTACAGATACAGTAATACATTGTATACACATCTATATATATATATATATACTGTACAGATACGGTAATACATTGTATACACATCTATATATATATATACTGTACAGATACGGTAATACATTATACACATCTATATATATATATATATACTGTACAGATACGGTAATACATTATATACACACATCTATATATATATACTGTACAGATACGGTAATACATTGTATACACATCTATATATATATACTGTACAGATACTGTAATACATTGTATACACATCTATATATATATATACTGTACAGATACGGTAATACATTGTATACACATCTATATATATATATATATACTGTACAGATACGGTAATACATTGTATACACATCTATATATATATATATACTGTACAGATACGGTAATACATTGTATACACACATCTATATATATATATACTGTACAGATACGGTAATACATTGTATACACATCTATATATATATATATATATATATATATATATATATATATATATACTGTACAGATACGGTAATACATTGTATACACATCTATATATATATATACTGTACAGATACGGTAATACATTGTATACACATCTATATATATATATATATACTGTACAGATACGGTAATACATTGTATACACATCTATATATATATATAACTGTACAGATACGGTAATACATTGTATACACATCTATATATATATATATATACTGTACAGATACAGTAATACATTGTATACACATCTATATATATAACTGTACAGATACGGTAATACATTGTATACACACATCTATATATATATATACTGTACAGATACGGTAATACATTGTATACACATCTATATATATATATATATATATATATATATATATATATACTGTACAGATACGGTAATACATTGTATACACATCTATATATATATATATATATATATATATATATATATACTGTACAGATACGGTAATACATTATATACACATCTATATATATATACTGTACAGATACGGTATATATATATAGATGTGTATACAATGTATTACCGTATCTGTACAGTATATATATATAGATGTGTATACAATGTATTACCGTATCTGTACAGTATATATATATATATATATAGATGTGTATATAATGTATTACCGTATCTGTACAGTATATATATATAGATGTGTATACAATGTATTACCGTATCTGTACAGTATATATATATATAGATGTGTATATAATGTATTACCGTATCTGTACAGTATATATATATATATAGATGTGTATACAATGTATTACCGTATCTGTACAGTATATATATATATAGATGTGTATACAATGTATTACCGTATCTGTACAGTATATATATATATAGATGTGTATACAATGTATTACCGTATCTGTACAGTATATATATATATATAGATGTGTATACAATGTATTACCGTATCTGTACAGTATATATATATAGATGTGTATACAATGTATTACCGTATCTGTACAGTATATATATATATATAGATGTGTATACAATGTATTACCGTATCTGTACAGTATATATATATATAGATGTGTATACAATGTATTACCGTATCTGTACAGTGTATATATATATATATATATATATATAGATGTGTGTATACAATGTATTACCGTATCTGTACAGTATATATATATATATAGATGTGTATACAATGTATTACCGTATCTGTACAGTATATATATATAGATGTGTATACAATGTATTACCGTATCTGTACAGTATATATATATAGATGTGTATACAATGTATTACCGTATCTGTACAGTATATATATATATATATATATATATATATATATAGATGTGTATACAATGTATTACCGTATCTGTACAGTATATATATATATATATATATATATATATATAGATGTGTATACAATGTATTACCGTATCTGTACAGTATATATATATATATATATATAGATGTGTATACAATGTATTACTGTATCTGTACAGTATATATATATATAGATGTGTATACAATGTATTACCGTATCTGTACAGTATATATATATATATATATATATAGATGTGTATACAATGTATTACTGTATCTGTACAGTATATATATATATATATATATAGATGTGTATACAATGTATTACCGTATCTGTACAGTATATATATATATATAGATGTGTATACAATGTATTACCGTATCTGTACAGTATATATATATATAGATGTGTATACAATGTATTACCGTATCTGTACAGTATATATATAGATGTGTATACAATGTATTACCGTATCTGTACAGTATATATATATAGATGTGTATACAATGTATTACCGTATCTGTACAGTATATATATATATAGATGTGTATACAATGTATTACCGTATCTGTACAGTATATATATATATAGATGTGTATATAATGTATTACCGTATCTGTACAGTATATATATATATATATATATATATATATATATATATAGATGTGTATACAATGTATTACCGTATCTGTACAGTATATATATATATAGATGTGTATACAATGTATTACCGTATCTGTACAGTATATATATATAGATGTGTATACAATGTATTACCGTATCTGTACAGTATATATATATATAGATGTGTATACAATGTATTACCGTATCTGTACAGTATATATATATATAGATGTGTATACAATGTATTACCGTATCTGTACAGTATATATATATATATATATAGATGTGTATACAATGTATTACCGTATCTGTACAGTATATATATATATAGATGTGTATACAATGTATTACCGTATCTGTACAGTATATATATATATATATATAGATGTGTATACAATGTATTACCGTATCTGTACAGTATATATATATATAGATGTGTATACAATGTATTACCGTATCTGTACAGTATATATATATATATAGATGTGTGTATACAATGTATTACCGTATCTGTACAGTGTATATATATATATAGATGTGTATACAATGTATTACCGTATCTGTACAGTTATATATATATATAGATGTGTATACAATGTATTACCGTATCTGTACAGTATATATATAGATGTGTATACAATGTATTACCGTATCTGTACAGTATATATATATAGATGTGTATACAATGTATTACTGTATCTGTACAGTATATATATAGATGTGTATACAATGTATTACCGTATCTGTACAGTATATATATATATATATAGATGTGTATACAATGTATTACCGTATCTGTACAGTATATATATATATATAGAGATGTGTATACAATGTATTACCGTATCTGTACAGTATATATATATATAGATGTGTATACAATGTATTACTGTATCTGTACAGTATATATATATATATATAGATGTGTGTATACAATGTATTACCGTATCTGTACAGTATATATATATAGATGTGTGTATACAATGTATTACCGTATCTGTACAGTATATATATATATAGATGTGTGTATACAATGTATTACTGTATCTGTACAGTATATATATATATATATATATATATATATAGATGTGTGTATACAATGTATTACCGTATCTGTACAGTATATATATATATAGATGTGTGTATACAATGTATTACTGTATCTGTACAGTATATATATATAGATGTGTATACAATGTATTACCGTATCTGTACAGTATATATATATAGATGTGTATACAATGTATTACCGTATCTGTACAGTATATATATATAGATGTGTATACAATGTATTACCGTATCTGTACAGTATATATATATAGATGTGTATATAATGTATTACCGTATCTGTACAGTATATATATATATATAGATGTGTGTATACAATGTATTACCGTATCTGTACAGTATATATATATATATAGATGTGTATACAATGTATTACTGTATCTGTACAGTATATATATATATATATAGATGTGTGTATACAATGTATTACCGTATCTGTACAGTATATATATATATATAGATGTGTGTATACAATGTATTACCGTATCTGTACAGTATATATATATAGATGTGTATACAATGTATTACCGTATCTGTACAGTATATATATATATATATATATATAGATGTGTATACAATGTATTACCGTATCTGTACAGTATATATATATATAGATGTGTGTATACAATGTATTACCGTATCTGTACAGTATATATATATATAGATGTGTATACAATGTATTACCGTATCTGTACAGTATATATATATATAGATGTGTATACAATGTATTACCGTATCTGTACAGTATATATATATATAGATGTGTATACAATGTATTACCGTATCTGTACAGTTATATATATATAGATGTGTGTATATAATGTATTACCGTATCTGTACAGTATATATATATATAGATGTGTATACAATGTATTACCGTATCTGTACAGTATATATATATATATAGATGTGTATACAATGTATTACTGTATCTGTGCGGTTATATATATATAGATGTGTATACAATGTATTACCGTATCTGTACAGTATATATATATATATATAGATGTGTATACAATGTATTACCGTATCTGTACAGTATATATATATATAGATGTGTATACAATGTATTACCGTATCTGTACAGTTATATATATATATAGATGTGTATACAATGTATTACCGTATCTGTACAGTTATATATATATATAGATGTGTATACAATGTATTACCGTATCTGTACAGTATATATATATATAGATGTGTATACAATGTATTACCGTATCTGTACAGTTATATATATATAGATGTGTGTATATAATGTATTACCGTATCTGTACAGTATATATATATATAGATGTGTATACAATGTATTACCGTATCTGTACAGTATATATATATATATAGATGTGTATACAATGTATTACTGTATCTGTGCGGTTATATATATATAGATGTGTATACAATGTATTACCGTATCTGTACAGTATATATATATATATATAGATGTGTATACAATGTATTACCGTATCTGTACAGTATATATATATATAGATGTGTATACAATGTATTACCGTATCTGTACAGTATATATATATATAGATGTGTATACAATGTATTACCGTATCTGTACAGTTATATATATATATAGATGTGTATACAATGTATTACCGTATCTGTACAGTATATATATATATAGATGTGTATACAATGTATTACCGTATCTGTACAGTATATATATAGGTGTATACAATGTATTACTGTATCTGTACGGTTCTGCCACACTGGGAGCTGATAGAAATCCAGGAAGTGAAGAAAAATGTCCCCTGTGCCAATCCACCTTGTCTCCTGCTCCCACTGCTCTCCCCCCTTAGGAGACAAATCTTCCAGGCCTCTGTCTCACGTTGTGTGTGTTTGCTGAGATCAGGCTGATGATGCAGACAGGGGGTGGGGCGTGATGTCACAGGAGGCGGAGCTGAATACCCCAATCCCCTGACTGATTCATCATCTCTGAAAGGCCAGAAGCAGGTGCAGCACTAATTTTACTGATTGTGATGGGTGGGGGACTGTGATGATCAGTTGAGGGAAAGCATTGCATTCTGGGAACTGCTCAACCAGAAAGGACAGAAACTCAATACAGAGCAAAAAAAAAAAAAAAAACAAATGGATTTTTGATAGTTTCAAAACTGGAATAGACAGGTAAGTAATGCTATATGCTTCTGCAGATGTTTCATTTTGTTTAACCTCTACCTGGAGTTCCCCTTTAAGCTTCATTCACTTCAGTAGAACTGAGCTTTAAATCGACACACAAACTAAAAAGAAGGTGGCAATGTTTTTGGGAGAAAGCTGCTCTGTATTTTGGGTCTTGGATAACCCCTTTAGAGGGAATCTGGCAACTCCCTAGCAGATCCGGGCAGACAGGTATCAGTAAGTGACAGGACCGTCAGCCGCCATTTGTAAACGTTGTCCTTTCCCTATGCAGCTGACGTGTCACAGCGGCAGCACAACCCTGTCTGTCACCTAATAACTCCACAGAGCAGATTATAGCAGGAAGTCAGTGACTGCAGAGGTGCAGGAGGACGGGGACAGGTAAGTATAGATTCTTTATATGTTTCCCCCACTACATGACAGATCAGGATGTGTAGGTTCGGACGGAGTTCTCCTTTAATTATATGTGTACATACCCTGAGGATTGGCGGCTACTTGTGGGCCACTATGTGTTTGAGGTGTCACAAGACCCCCCCCCCCCCATTGAAAAAAGTAAAGTTCAATCCAAAATGGCGGCTTTGCAGATGGGCGCCATTGGTGTCTCAAATGTTTCCCCCCCCCCTTCCAGTACTTATTAGCTGCTGTATGTTCTACAGGAAGTGGTGTATTCTCTCCAGTCTCCCAGTACTTATCAGCTGCTGTATGTCCTGCAAGAAGTGGTGTATTCTCTCCAGTCTGACACAGTGCTCTCTGCTGCCACCTCTGTCCATGTCAGGAACTGTCCAGAGCAGGAGAGGTTTTCTATGGGGATTTGCTGCTGCTCTGGACAGTTCCTGACATGGACAGAGGTGGCAGCAGAGAGCACTGTGTCAGACTGGAGAGAATACACCACTTCCTGCAGGCCATACAGCAGCTGGTAAGTACTGGAAGACTGGAGAGAATACACCACTTCCTGCAGGACATACAGCAGCTGATAGGTACTAGAAGGCTGCAGTTTTTTAAACAGAACTTATATATGAGCATATAGAAGAAATTCAAATTGCCTAAAAGACCTTCCCCCCCTTCCCAACCCCAAAAAGGCCTGAAAACAAGGCTAATAACTGTATACCCTGATACCCTGTGGTGATACGTATATACTGTGACTGGAAGCTTATGGGAACCATCATGGCGCCACTGACTAGAAATCCTTTGCTAACAATCATCAAGCTTATGCACATTGAGCTCTTGCCTGAGCGGATCACCACTGAGCTCTTCAAGGTTGCGTCTGGTGTCTTGTGTCTGGCGTCTGGTGTCTGGCGTCTTGTGTCTGGCGTCTTGTGTCAGGTGTCTGGCGTCTGGTGTCTGGTGTCTGGAGTCTGGTGTCTGGCGTCTTGTGTCTGGAGTCTGGTGTCTGGCGTCTTGTGTCTGGAGTCTGGTGTCTGGAGTCTGGTGTCTGGCGTCTTGTGTCTGGTGTCTTATGTCTGGCGTCTTGTGTCTGGCGTCTTGTGTCTGGTGTCTTGTGTCTGGTGTCTTGTGTCTTGTGTCTGGTGTCTTGTGTCTGGTGTCTTGTGTCTGGTGTCTGGTGTCTTGTGTCTGGTGTCTGGTGTCTTGTGTCTGGTGTCTTGTGTCTTGTGTCTGGCGTCTTGTGTCTGGCGTCTTGTGTCTGGTGTCTGGTGTCTTGTGTCTGGTGTCTTGTGTCTTGTGTCTGGCGTCTTGTGTCTGGCGTCTTGTGTCTGGTGTCTTATGTCTGGCGTCTTGTGTCTGGCGTCTTGTGTCTGGTGTCTTGTGTCTTGTGTCTAGTGTCTGGTGTCTTGTGTCTTGTGTCTTGTGTCTGGTGTCTTGTGTCTGGTGTCTGGTGTCTTGTGTCTGGTGTCTTGTGTCTGGTGTCTTGTGTCTTGTGTCTGGCGTCTTGTGTCTGGCGTCTTGTTCTGGTGTCTTGTGTCTGGCGTCTTGTGTCTAGTGTCTGGCGTCTTGTGTCTAGTGTCTGGCGTCTTGTGTCTAGTGTCTGGCGTCTTGTGTCTGGTGTCTGGCATCTGGCGTCTGGCGTCTTGCGTCTTGCGTCTTGCGTCTTGTGTCTTGTGTCTGGCGTCTGGAAAGCCAACTGCGAACCTCCAAGCCTTCCGGTCAGAGTTGCGGCCGTTCAAGGATCGGGCCCGAGCGTCCTCTGAGGACTGTCCTCCTCATCTTGTGAAAGGGGAGCTCTTGTGGGCGACTGCGCCATTCAGGTCCGCACACTCACGGACAAACTTGACTGCAACAATGGAACCCTGGTGGCCACCTTCTAGAAGGGTCTCTTAGACCTCCCGACCTTTCTAAATGACCATCGGGCCATCCGGACTGACGTCTCTGAGAGAGAGGAGCAGGTCCGAAAAGAACGCAAGCTAAAGCGTCCTCGCCATACATTGCGGCCCAGAAGCCGGCGGCCGTGCAGGGGGAGAGAGTTGGTTTCACGGCTGAGGAAAGAGCTTGTGGGGTGCAGAGGCCGGGCCGTTATTGTGGCCTCCGCCTGCGCCTCATTTATCATCATTTACGCATGCTCACAGGTGCAAATCATCATGCAAATCTACACCTGCTGGAAGCTGCTGGTGCAGATTGGCTACGCCGGCCGTAGATTTGTGCGCCCGGCCAGATTCAATAAGAGACATACGCCCCTCAGTGAATCCTGCCGCAAAAATGGGGCGGAGCTTAATACAAGAGCGGCGTACGGCCTTCATAAATCCCCCTTTGAGTCCATATGGGAACAGACAGGTCAATCCCTGATGCTTCCCGCTGCTCGGATGACATAAAGAGGAGACCTGCTGTAATCTTCTCACCGTCCCAGGAATCTGTCACCTCGAAGCTCCGCCCACCTCCCACCATGCCGATCCCCAACACCGTCCACGTTTTCCTCCTAAAGTCGGTGATCGTTTCTCTCCACAAACAGAATCATCTGACATCCTTTCTGTCATCCTGGCCATGAAGACGGTTAGAGGGAGACGGGGGTCCATGGCCGACAGGAGGGGTTTAGGTCCAGAAGAAATATCCTGGGAGCCTGAAAACAACGTCCTGGATCCTGCAGAAAAGAAAGCGGAGGAGACTTATTCCCGCACATCGATTACAGTGGACGCCTGTGCCCATGTGCGGGGACCTAGGGTGCGCAGGGTGGGGGGGGCTCTTGGCAATTTAAAGACACCGTGTGCTCCCAGGGCGTGCTCCCGGCGTGTGCTCTCGGCTTGTGCTCCCGGCGTGTGCTCCCGGCGTGTGCTCCCGGCGTGTGCTCCCGGCGTGTGGTCCCGGCGTGTGCTCCCGGCGTGTGCTCCCAGGGTGTGCTCCCAGGGTGTGCTCCCGGCGTGTGCTCCCGGCGTGTGGTCCCGGCGTGTGCTCCCGGCGTGTGCTCCCAGGGTGTGCTCCCAGGGTGTGCTCCCGGCGTGTGCTCCCGGCGTGTGGTCCCGGCGTGTGCTCCCGGCGTGTGGTCCCGGCGTGTGGTCCCGGCGTGTGCTCTCGGCTTGTGCTCCCAGGGTGTGCTCCCAGGGTGTGCTCCCGGCGTGTGCTCCCGGCGTGTGGTCCCGGCGTGTGCTCCCGGCGTGTGCTCCCAGGGTGTGCTCCCAGGGTGTGCTCCCGGCGTGTGCTCCCGGCGTGTGCTCCCGGCGTGTGCTCCCGGGGTGTGCTCCCAGTGTGTGCTCCCAGGGTGTGGTCCCGGCTTGTGCTCCCGGCGTGTGCTCCCGGCGTGTGCTCCCAGGGTGTGCACTCGGCTTGTGCTCTCGGAGTGTGCTCCCGGCGTGTGCTCCCAGGGTGTGCTCCCGGCGTGTGCTCCCAGGGTGTGCTCCCAGGGTGTGCTCCCGGCGTGTGCTCCCGGCGTGTGCACTCGGCTTGTGCTCTCGGAGTGTGCTCCCGGCGTGTGCTCCCAGGGTGTGGTCCCGGCGTGTGGTCCCGGCGTGTGCTCCCAGGGTGTGCTCCCGGCGTGTGCACTCGGCTTGTGCTCTCGGAGTGTGCTCCCGGCGTGTGCTCCCAGGGTGTGCTCCCGGCGTGTGCTCCCGGCGTGTGCTCCCAGGGTGTGCTCCCAGGGTGTGCTCCCGGCGTGTGCTCCCGGCGTGTGCACTCGGCTTGTGCTCTCGGAGTGTGCTCCTGGCGTGTGCTCCCGGCGTGTGGTCCCAGGGTGTGCTCCCGGCGTGTGCTCCCGGCGTGTGCTCCCAGGGTGTGCTCCCGGCGTGTGCTCCCAGGGTGTGCTCCCAGGGTGTGCTCCAGGCGTGTGCTCCCGGCGTGTGCACTCGGCTTGTGCTCTCGGAGTGTGCTCTCGGAGTGTGCTCCCGGCGTGTGCTCCCAGGGTGTGCTCCAGGCGTGTGCTCCCGGCGTGTGCACTCGGCTTGTGCTCTCGGAGTGTGCTCCCGGCGTGTGCTCCCGGCGTGTGGTCCCAGGGTGTGCTCCCGGCGTGTGCTCCCAGGGTGTGCTCCCGGCGTGTGCTCCCGGCGTGTGCTCTCGGAGTGTGCTCCCGGCGTGTGCTCCCAGGGTGTGCTCCCAGGGTGTGCTCCCGGCGTGTGCTCCCGGCGTGTGCTCCCAGGGTGTGCTCCCGGCGTGTGCTCCCGGCGTGTGCTCCCGGCGTGTGCTCCCAGGGTGTGCTCCCGGCGTGTGCTCCCGGCGTGTGCTCCCGGCGTGTGGTCCCAGCTCTCCATGATTCCTGCCTGTGATTTCTTACATTCCTGTTTCCTGCTGTCCGTGGTTCTGCCTGTGTCCACTGTTCCCGTTCGAGCTGTGAGTCCGGCCGTGTTTGATCTTCTCTGCCCATGTGTCACTTCGCCCACCGCCGCTAGGCCAGGCCAGGGGTAGTGACCTGGGGGGTCACCTGTCTCAGCACGTCCATCCCGCCTTGTGGTGGGCTCTGGTGAAGACCAACGGCCCCTTAGACTGCGCTCCCTGGTGCGGCTTACGCCATACAGCCCATCCACGACTCCAGACGTTACAGGCACCAAAACCGCCATAATTGAGCATGGGTGTAAAAATAATAACCTGTTTTTACAGAAAACTGCATTTTTTTTCCCCTGTTCACACATGGTTTTCTTTTGAATGAATGAATTGCCCCCCCAAATGATAAATAAACGTAAAAACTCTAAAGCCAACCGTAAAAGTAGTTAAAATGGACGTATTTTACTGTTATAAATTGTGGCCATTTTATGACTATTTTCACACAATGGGGGACATTTATGAAGTCTGGCGTTTTTTAATACCGTGCTTATAAATGTCCCCACAGCTCCGGAGCTCAGCGCATTGCCTCTACACAAATCCCCATGGCACAGAGCCCGTCCGTGCAAAAATTTTGAAACCTATGGCAGCTCAGAGCCCAGAGTTGGCGTAGGTTTCAGTGTGCCGGAAAAATGATAAATGCGGCGCCCCCCTCTCCGCCCCCCCCTGCTTGCTGCCGCGCCCCCCTCTCCGCCCCCTCTGCATGCTGCCGCGCCCCCCTCTCCGCCCCCTTTGCATGCTGCCGCGCCCCCCTCTCCGCCCCCTCTGCGTGCTGCTGCGCCCCCCTCTCCGCCCCCTTTGCTTGCTGCAGGGCCCCCCTCTCCGCCTCACAGGCAAAGGTGGCGCAGGTATTTTCGCTTTTTGATGTCCCGCAATTACTTTTTGGACGGCCATCATTTTGAATGTGAATGCAGCATGTTATAGCCAAAAAAAGATGGTGTGTGAACACAGTCTTAAAGTGACTCTGTACCCACAATCTGACCCCCCTCCCCCCCCCCTTGTACCTTCAGCTGCTTATAATCCAAGATCTGTCCTGGGCTCCGTTTGGCAGGTGATGCAGTTATTGTACTAAAAACAACTTTTAAACATGCAGCCCTGTGCCCTACAGAAGTGGCCTAGATTGTATATGCATTAGGCTGGCACAACCTCTCCGTCCCTCCTCCCCCCCTACTCATCATTAGGAATGCTCCAAGCAGATTGCCTCCTATTCATCAGCTGTGTGAGCATGGCACATGGGCTGGACCATTAAGGCACCTGTGCAATGTTCAGCATGGAGAAAATGTTTTAGTGTCATTCCTAATATTGAAGAGGGTGAGGAGGAGGGACGGAGGGGGGGGGGGGGGTGCAGAGTTAGGGCAGAGATACTCCCCCTGGACATGGAGCTGCCAGTCTAAAAGTATTTTTTTAGGACAATAACTGCATCCCCTGCCGGACGGACCCCAGGACAGATCTTGGATTATAAGCAGCTGAAGGTATAAGGGGGGGGAGGGGGGGGGGCAGATTGTGGGTACAGAGTCACTGTAATGTTTATTAAAGACACTTCTTAGAGGAAATGTCCTACTGGGAATTACACTCTAAACACCCCCCAGTTTTTACCCTATACGCCATCTCTGACAGCACAGTAATTGTTGATGGTTATTTGTTGTCACTCCCCCCCTACACACACACACCACACACGCAAACCACCACCGCCACACACTCATCAGCACACACACCACACACATCACCACACACACACACAAACCCCTCCAGACACACCACACACACACACACACACACATCACCACACACACACATCACCACACACACACACATTACCACACACATTACCACACACACACACATCACCACACACACAAACCACCACCGCCACACACTCATCAGCACACACATCACCACACACACACACAAACCGCTCCAGACACACCACACACACATCACCACACACACAAACCCCTCCAGACACACACACACACACACACATTACCACACACACACATTACCACACACATTACCACACACACACTCATCACCACACACACACACCACCACCACAGACACAAAACCCTCCAGACACACCACCACACACACACACCGCACACACACCACACACTCATCACCACACACCACCACACACACACTCATCACCACACACACACACCACCACCACAGACACAAACCCCTCCAGACACACCACCACACACACACACCGCACACACACCACACACATAAACACACCACCACACACACGCACCACCACCACCATTCTTTTCCTAACATTTCTTTCTTTTCTCTCCTCCTTTTTCCTTTCTCTCACTCTCATGTTCTGGTGACGTCAGATGTTGTGATCAAGACAGAAACTTTTTATCCTCAGATTTTCAATAAAGAGAGTTAAAGGAGTTCTCTGCAGTTTCCTAGAGCCGGTGTGCCTCTATGTTCTAGCCCCACCTCCGGGATCTTTGTTACACGTCACACTCTGGGCTGGAGTCTGTCTTTTGCTGCTTCACCACTTGGTGTCTCACTTCTCCTATTCCACACAGCTGAAGTTTCATGAAAGGGTTAACTGGTGATGTTATGCTCTGTTTCTGTTAGCCAATCGTTAGCCTGGGTACCTCACACCCCACATCCTATCACACACTAAGGCCCTGTCCACCACTACTTAAGGCCTGGTTATTTCCTGGGGGTGTGGGTCCAGAACTAGTAGAGGAGAGAGTGACGTTCTAGTGTTGGTGAATGTGTTCTGGCTATCACAGAGTCTGTTCAGTGCTCAGTCTAAAGCTGGGGTAACCATCTACTTGGGATACCTTGTGCTGGGGTAACATCTTCCTAACATCTCAGAGGTCTGGAAGCACAGACAGATCTATGACAGGTCCCATGTGTCTCCTGACCTCTATATAACAGTGTCAGCAGTCTGGAAGCACAGACAGATATATGACAGGTCCCATGTGTCTCCTGACCTCTATATAACAGTGTCAGCAGTCTGGAAGCACAGACAGATATGTGACAGGTCCCATGTGTCTCCTGACCTCTATATAACAGTGTCAGCAGTCTGGAAGCACAGACAGATATATGACAGGTCCCATGTGTCTCCTAACCTCTATGTAACAGTGTCAGCAGTCTGGAAGCACAGACAGATATATAGAGGTCGAGACACATGGGACCTGTCATATATCTGTCTGTGCTTCCAGACTGCTGACACTGTTATATAGAGGTTAGGAGACACATGGGACCCTCATATATCTGTCTGTGCTTCCAGACTGCTGACACTGTTATATAGAGGTCAGGAGACACATGTGACCTTTCATATATCTGTCTGGGCTTCCAGACTGCTGACACTGTTATATAGAGGTCAGGAGACACATGGGACCTCTCATAGATCGGTCTGTGCTTCCAGACTGATGACACCGTTATATAGAGGTCAGGAGACACATGGACGGAATCCAAATGGCAAAAAAGGAGATATTGTCCTCGCGCAGACCATAAGTAAATTTCTGGTTTATTGATACATAAAAATCCCCAGGTAACGCGTTTCGAGAGCCCTCTGCTCTCTTTATCAAACCTCCAGGATGATCATCCTTTTTTGCCATTTGGATTCCGTCTATGTTAACGGTCAGCACTAACAGTGTCAGCAGTCTGGAAGCACAGACAGATATATGACAGGTCCCATGTGTCTCCTGACCTCTATATAACAGTGTCAGCAGTCTGGAAGCACAGACAGATATATGACAGGTATCATGTGTCTCCTAACCTCAATATAACAGTGTCAGCAGTCTGGAAGCACAGACAGATATATGACAGGTCCCATGTGTCTCCTGACCTCTATATAACAGTGTCAGCAGTCTGGAAGCACAGACAGATATATGACAGGTCCCATGTGTCTCCTGACCTCTATATAACAGTGTCAGCAGTCTGGAAGCACAGACAGATATGTGACAGGTCCCATGTGTCTCCTGACCTCTATATAACAGTGTCAGCAGTCTGGAAGCACAGACAGATATAGGACAGGTCCCATGTGTCTCCTAACCTCTATATAACAGTGTCAGCAGTCTGGAAGCACAGACAGATATGACAGGTCCCATGTGTCTCCTGACCTCTATATAACAATGTCAGCAGTCTGGAAGCACAGACAGATATATGAGGGGTCCCATGTGTCCTGACCTCTATATAACAGTGTCAGCAGTCTGGAAGCAAAGACAGATATATGAGGGGTCCCATGTGTCTCCTGACCTCTATATAACAGTGTCAGCAGTCTGGAAGCACAGACAGATATATGAGGGGTCCCATGTGTCTCCTGACCTCTATATAACAGTGTCAGCAGTCTGGAAGCACAGACAGATATATGAAGGGTCCCATGTGTCTCCTGACCTCTATATAACAGTGTCAGCAGTCTGGAAGCACAGACAGATATATGAGGGGTCCCATGTGTCTCCTGACCTCTATATAACAGTGTCAGCAGTCTGGAAGCACAGACAGATATATGAGGGGTCCCATGTGTCTCCTGACCTCTATATAACAGTGTCAGCAGTCTGGAAGCACAGACAGATATATGAAGGGTCCCATGTGTCTCCTGACCTCTATATAACAGTGTCAGCAGTCTGGAAGCACAGACAGATATATGAGGGGTCCCATGTGTCCTGACCTCTATATACCATTGTAGGATGTGGTTCCGCTATATGTTCGGTCTCTTCTCTCCTGCAGAGCAGTCTGAATACGATTGCGGGTCTGGGCGTGGCCTCCCTGAGTGTGATGTACGTGTCGCTCAGCCTCTCCTCACTCCTGCTGCCTCCTCTGCTGATAAAGAAGATTGGATGTAAATGGACCATCGTGGCCTCCATGTTCTGCTTCATCTCCTACAGTCTCTGCAACTTCTATCCAAGCTGGTAAGTATTCCGCAGCTGCCTCTACAGATACAGCCTGCCGCTTATGTACACTATATACTAATAATATATACACTATATACCATATACACTAATAATATATACACTAATACTATATACCATATACACTATATACTAATACTATATACACTATATACCTATATACACTAATACTATATACACTATATACCTATATACACTAATACTATATACACTATATGGCTGGATTCACACGCTGTAACTGTGCGGCTGTATTTTTTATGCGGCTGTAAATGTGCGGGTGAAACTCCGGCCGTGGGAAAAAATAGACATGCGGCTCAAAACATACGGTCATTTACTTGGAAATCTGGTTCAACTAAAAATATCAAATAAAATGTTAAGAAAGTGATGGAAACACCTCTGGATGCATCTGGGAAAGCAGGGAAACAGTTTACATGAATCGCTATTACCGGGGTTTGCGATCCTCTGCAGTATGCCGATGTCTCTCATGGTTAATCTATTGAATTAATAAAACACATTTTCGTTGTAATAAAGTCCCTTTCGTTGTTCAATAATTAAATGTAAACGAATCCATCATTTTGCAATTAAATATACTGTTAAAATAAATATATATATAAATAAATGTATATTTATATATATATTTATTTTTTGACAGTATATTTAATTGCACAATGATGGATTCGTTAGAATTAAATTATTGACCAACGAAACTGAATTTATTTAAACGAAAATGTGTTTTATTAATTAAATATTAATTAGTACAGGAAGCTCCATAAGCCGGTAATTCATATTGCCGGTAATAGAGCTTTCTGTACTAATCATCACTTTACTTTAATGAAAACATCAAATGTTTCTTCTAATTCTGTTATCACAATAGCATTATTAGAAGAAACATTTAGAATTATATGTGCGCTCAGCTGATTGGCTGATCTGCTGAGCGCACATATAATGAGCCGGTCCGCAGTACAGTGACTTCATTGTGCTGCGGACCAGCGAAGAGGACACATCGGGGTGAGTATAGAGCTCTCCCCACCCCCTCCCCAGCACTGCACCCCTCCCAGCAAGGAAGGGGGGTCACTTAACCCCTTCCTTGCTGGGATGGGTGCAGTCTGACATCAGTCTGGCCCCCAAGGGGTTAAGGGGGATGCAATACATCCTCCCTTAACCCCTTGGGGGCCAGACTGTAAGCAGCGATCTGTAAAGATGCTGCATACTGTAAGGTGCACAACACCGCTCACAATGATGGGTGTTGTGCTCCTGTTTGTGTGTTTTTGTGTGTTTCTCCCTTTTTGTTTTTCAGATATCGGTATCCTGTGGATTACGTCGGATTCCGTGGACTACGTCGATGACCAGCGTTTTTTTAATGTTTTTTTTAATAAAATGGTCAATGAGGGGTGTGGGGGTGTTTTTATTTGAATAAAAAAATTTGTAAACTTGTGTCTTGTCTTTATTTCTTTACTTTATAGACTTAGTAGTGGAAGCCGTCTAATAGACGGAATCCATTACTAAGTTGGGGCCTAGTGTTAGCCGGTATAAAATGGCTAACACTAACCCCCTATTATTACCCCAGTACCCAATGCCACCAGGGGTACTGGGAAGAGCCGGGTGCCAGTGGTCCTGGAGCGTCAAAATTGGCGCTTCTGGACCGGGCGGCAGCAGGCTGGTAAGATTTAGGCTGGGGAGGGCCTAAACCAATGGCTCTTCCCACCCTGGTGTTACCAGGCTGCTGTCGTTTGGTTTTTAACCCGGCTGGTTATAAAAATAGGGGGGACCCTATGCGTGTTTTTTTAAATTATTTATTTAAAAAAAAAAAAACAACGCATAGGGTCCCCCCTATTTTTAGAACCAGCCGGGTTAAAAACCAAACGACAGCAGCCTGGTAACACCAGGGTGGGAAGAGCCATTGGTTTAGGCCCTCCCCAGCCTAAATCTTACCAGCCTGCTGCCGCCCGGTCCAGAAGCGCCAATTTTGACGCTCCAGGACCACTGGCACCCGGCTCTTCCCAGTACCCCTGGTGGCATTGGGTACTGGGGTAATAATAGGGGGTTAGTGTTAGCCATTTTATACCGGCTAACACTAGGCCCCAACTTAGTAATGGATTCCGTCTATTAGACGGCTTCCACTACTAAGTCTATAAAGTAAAAAAATAAAGACAAGACACAAGTTTACAAATTTTTTTATTCAAATAAAAACACCCCCACACCCCTCATTGACCATTTTATTAAAAAAAACATTAAAAAAACGCTGGTCATCGACGTAGTCCACGGAATCCGACGTAATCCCCAGGATACCGATATCTGAAAAACAAAAAGGGAGAAACACACAAAAACACACAAACAGGAGCACAACACCCATCATTGTGAGCGGTGTTGTGCTCCTTACAGTATGCAGCATCTTTACAGATCGCTGCTTACAGTCTGGCCCCCAAGGGGTTAAGGGAGGATGTATTGCATCCCCCTTAACCCCCTGGGGGCCAGACTGATGTCAGACTGCACCCATCCCAGCAAGGAAGGGGTTAACTGACCCCCCCTTCCTTGCTGGGATGGGTGCAGTGCTGGGGAGGGGGTGGGGAGAGCTCTATACTCACCCCGATGTGTCCTCTTCGCTGGTCCGCAGCACAATGAAGTCACTGTGCTGCGGACCCGCTAATTATATGTACGCTCAGCCGATCAGCCAATCAGCTGAGCGCACATATAATTCTAAATGATTCTTCTAATAATGCTATTGTGATAACAGAATTAGAAGAAACATTTGATGTTTTCAGTAAAGTAAAGTGATGATTAGTACAGAAAGCTCTATTACCGGCAATATGAATTAACGGCTTATGGAGCTTCCTGTACTAATTAATATTTAATGAATAAAACACATTTTCGTTGAAATAAAATCAGTTTCGTTGGTCAATAATTTATTTCTAACGAATCCATCATTGTGCAATTCAATATACTGTCAAAAAATAAATATATAGATAAATATACATTTATTTATATATCTATTTTTTTAACAGTATATTTAATTGCAAAATGATGGATTCGTTAGAAATAAATTATTGATCAACGAAAGTGTCTTGATTACAAAGAAAATGTGTTTGATTAATTTAATATATTAACTATTAGAGGCATCGGCATTCGGCATCATTGCCGGCTATTTTTGAAGTACTCCGTACGGACCGCCTGTCAATCCACGGCCGCATGTTCAGCCGCAAACAATGGTCTTGTTCATTTTTTACGGGTCCGTTTACGATCGGGCCGTAGATTCATACATAGTGTGCACTGTGCAGCCGCATATCCTATACTTCCAAGCATACACACGAACCACCAAAAATACCGCCGCACAATTACAGCCGCAAATACAGCCGCACTCTTACAACGTGTGAATCGAGCCTATACCATATACACTAATACTATATACACTATATACTAATACTATATACCATATACACTATATACTAATACTATACAGTGGTTCCTCAACAAAGAATATTAATTAGTTGCAGGACGACCATTGTATGTTGAAAATATTGTATGCTGAGATAAAAATTCTCTACATTACAGGCCATGTAGTATCACACTATACTGTAGAGAGGAAATACCAGACACACACAGCAGTACAGGACATGTAGTATCACACTATACTGTAGAGGGGAGATACTAGACGCACACAGCAGTACAGGACATGTAGTATCACACTATACTGTAGAGGAGATACTAGACACACAGCAGTACAGGACATGTAGTATCACACTATACTGTAGAGGGGAGATACTAGACGCACACAGCAGTACAGGACATGTAGTATCACACTATACTGTAGAGGGGAGATACTAGACACACACAGCAGTACAGGACATGTAGTATCACGCTATACTGTAGAGGGGATACTAGACACACAGCAGTACAGGACATGTAGTATCACACTATACTGTAGAGGAGATACTAGACACACACAGCAGTACAGGACATGTAGTATCACACTATACTGTAGAGGAGATACTAGACACACACAGCAGTACAGGACATGTAGTATCACACTATACTGTAGAGGAGATACTAGACACACACAGCAGTACAGGACATGTAGTATCACACTATACTGTAGAGGGGATACTAGACACACAGCAGTACAGGACATGTAGTATCACACTATACTGTAGAGGAGATACCAGACACACGCAGCAGTACAGGACATGTAGTATCACACTATACTGTAGAGGGGATACTAGACACACAGCAGTACAGGACATGTAGTATCACACTATACTGTAGAGGACATACCTGACACACAGCAGTACAGGACATGTAGTATCACACTATACTGTAGAGGAGATACTAGACACACAGCAGTACAAGACATGTAGTATCACACTATACTGTAGAGAGGAGATACCAGACACACAGCAGTACAGGACATGTAGTATCACACTATACTGTAGAGGAGATACTAGACACACAGCAGTACAGGACATGTAGTATCACACTATACTGTAGAGGAGATACTAGACACACACAGCAGTACAGGACATGTAGTATCATACTATACTGTAGAGAGGAGATATCAGACACACAGCAGTACAGGACATGTAGTATCACACTATACTGTAGAGGAGATACTAGACACACAGCAGTACAGGACATGTAGTATCACACTATACTGTAGAGGAGATACTAGACACACACAGCAGTACAGGACATGTAGTATCACACTATACTGTAGAGGAAATACTACATGTCCTGTACTGCTGTGTGTGTCTAGTATCTCCTCTACAGTATAGTGTGATACTACATGTCCTGTACTGCTGTGTGTGTCTAGTATCTCCTCTACAGTATAGTGTGATACTACATGTCCTGTACAGCTGTGTGTCTGGTATCTCCTCTCTACAGTATAGTGTGATACTACATGTCCTGTACTGCTGTGTGTGTCTAGTATCCACTCTACAGTATAGTGTGATACTACATGTCCTGTACTGCTGTGTGTCTGGTATCTCCTCTCTACAGTATAGTGTGATACTACATGTCCTGTACTGCTATTTGTCTAGCATCCACTCTACAGTATAGTGTGATACTACATGTCCTGTACTGCTGTGTGTCTGGTATCTCCTCTACAGTATAGTGTGATACTACATGTCCTGTACTGCTGTGTATCTAGTATCTCCCCTCTACAGTATAGTGTGATACTACATGTCCTGTACTGCTGTGTGTCTGGTATCTCCTCTACAGTATAGTGTGATACTACATGTCCTGTACTGCTGAGTGTGTCTGGTATCTCCTCTACAGTATAGTGTGATACTACATGTCCTGTACTGCTGTGTGTGTCTAGTATCCCCTCTACAGTATAGTGTGATACTACATGTCCTGTACTGCTGTGTGTCTAGTATCCCCTCTACAGTATAGTGTGATACTACATGTCCTGTACTGCTGTGTGTCTAGTATCCCCTCTACAGTATAGTGTGATACTACATGTCCTGTACTGCTGAGTGTGTCTGGTATCTCCTCTACAGTATAGTGTGATACTACATGTCCTGTACTGCTGTGTGTGTCTAGTATCCCCTCTACAGTATAGTGTGATACTACATGTCCTGTACTACTGTGTGTCTAGTATCCCCTCTACAGTATAGTGTGATACTACATGTCCTGTACTACTGTGTGTCTAGTATCCCCTCTACAGTATAGTGTGATACTACATGTCCTGTACTGCTGAGTGTGTCTGGTATCTCCTCTACAGTATAGTGTGATACTACATGTCCTGTACTGCTGTGTGTGTCTAGTATCCCCTCTACAGTATAGTGTGATACTACATGTCCTGTACTACTGTGTGTCTAGTATCCCCTCTACAGTATAGTGTGATACTACATGTCCTGTACTACTGTGTGTCTAGTATCCCCTCTACAGTATAGTGTGATACTACATGTCCTGTACTACTGTGTGTCTAGTATCCCCTCTACAGTATAGTGTGATACTACATGTCCTGTACTGCTGTGTGTGTCTAGTATCCCCTCTACAGTATAGTGTGATACTACATGTCCTGTACTGCTGTGTGTCTGGTATCTCCTCTACAGTATAGTGTGATACTACATGTCCTGTACTGCTGTGTGTGTCTAGTATCTTGTCACGGTCGCGGCGGCGTCCCGTGTTCCGGGCCGCCGCCGCGACCTCTTCCTGCCCCATGCAGCCGCCGGGGTCCTTGTGCAGGGACCCGGCGCTGCTGCTAGTTTGGCCCTTGGGGGCGCCTCACCTCTCCTCCGCTCCTGTCTCCGTCTGTGCCGGCCGGCGCGCGCGTCCCCGCCTCCTAGGGCGCGCGCGCGACGGCTGTCTCGGATTTAAAGGGCCAGTCCGCCCTTAATTGGTTAGTTGCACCAATCACTCCCTATAAATCCCAGCTCCCTGTTGTTCCTGACCTTAGTCCTTGTCCTTGTTCCTGTCCTCAGTCCTAGTCCCTGGTCCTTGCCCGCTGCCTTCCCATTGTTCCTGAGTCCTGTCCGCCACCTGCAAGCACCTATACTATCCTCCGCCTGCACTATCTCCTGCCTACTGCTCCTGTCACGCCTCGCCTGCCGTCACTAGCAACCAAGCCAGGGGTAGCGACCTGGGGGTCGCCTGCCACAGCAAGTCCATCCCGCCTTGCGGCGGGCTCTGGTGAAAACCAGCGGCCCCTTAGACTCCGCTCCCTGGTGAGGTCAGTGCTATCGCTGGTGACGGTCCAGTGGATCCACTACTCCAGGCGTTACATATCTCCCCTCTACAGTATAGTGTGATACTACATGTCCTGTACTGCTGTGTGTCTGGTATCTCCTCTACAGTATAGTGTGATACTACATGTCCTGTACTGCTGTGTGTCTAGTATCTCCTCTACAGTATAGTGTGATACTACACGTCCTGTACTGCTGTGTGTGTCTAGTATCTCCTCCCTACAGTATAGTGTGATACTACATGTCCTGTACTGCTGTGTGTGTCTGATATTTTCTCTACAGTATAGTGTGATACTACATGTCCTGTACTGCTGTGTGTGTCTGGTATCTCCTCTACAGTATAGTGTGATACTACATGTCCTGTACTGCTGTGTGTGTCTGGTATCTCCTCTCTACAGTATAGTGTGATACTACATGTCCTGTACTGCTGTGTGTCTGGTGTCTCCTCTCTACAGTATAGTGTGATACTACATGTCCTGTACTGCTGTGTGTGTCTGGTATCTCCTCTACAGTATAGTGTGATACTACATGTCCTGTACTGCTGTGTGTCTAGTATCTCCCCTCTACAGTATAGTGTGATACTACATGTGCTGTACTGCTGTGTGTGTCTAGTATCTCCTCTCTACAGTATAGTGTGATACTACATGTCCTGTACTGCTGTGTGTCTAGTATCTCCTCTACAGTATAGTGTGATACTACATGTCCTGTACTGCTGTGTGTCTAATATCTCCTCTATAGTATAGTGTGATACTACATGTCCTGTACTGCTGTGTGTGTCTAGTATTACACTATACTGTAGAGGGGATACTAGACACACAGCAGTACAGGACATGTAGTATCACACTATACTATATATACATACACATAGTATACGCTCCGGCCGGGATCTCTAGCGACGCTGCAAGAAACTGACATGCTCACTATGGAGCGAGCGGCTCGGGCCACACGCTCCATTGTGTGCAGTTGGGAGTGCATGGGCGTGCACGGATACACCAGCATGAGAACTCTGTGGCGCTAAAGATCATCTGACCAGTACTGCAGTACTGGCGGGGATGATCTTTTCTGAGACCGGCCGTTCCATGACTGGTCTCATACTATATGTGAACATGACCTTTAACTGCGTTTTTGCAATTTGCGGCAAAATGGTACCAAAAATGCAGCATTAAAGGGGAACTCCAGAGATTTTTTTTTCTTCTAAATCAGGGGGTTTCAGAAAGTTAAAGAGATTTGTAATTTACTTCTATGTAAAAATCTCCAGTCTTCCAGTACTTATCAACTGCTGTATGTCCTGCAGGAAGTGGTGTATTCCCTCCAGTCTTCCAGTACTTGTCAGCTGCTGTATGTCCTGCAGGAAGTGGTGTATTCTCTCCAGTCTGACACAGTGCTCTCTACTGCCACCTCTGTCCATGTCAGGAACTGTCCAGAGCAGCAGCAAATCCCCATAGAAAACCTCTCCTGCTCTGGACAGTTCCTGACATGGACAGAGGTGGCAGCAGAGAGCACTGTGTCAGACTGGAGAGAATACACCACTTCCTGCAGGATATACAGCAGCTGACAAGTACTGGAAGACTGGAGGGAATACACCACTTCCTGCAGGACATACAGCAGTTGATAAGTACTGCAAGACTGGAGAAAATACCCCACTTTCTGCAGGACATACAGTAGCTGATAAGTACTGGACAATATGAATGTAACTCTCTGCCACCAGTTGATGTGATGGAGCTGGAGTTCCCCTTTATTCTCCTGTAATAACCTGCTTTCTCTTTCAGGCCGACTCTTATTATATCCTGTATACTGGTTGGACTGGGCGGGGGACCCCTGTGGGCGAGTAAGAGCACCTACATAACCATCACCGGGGCCAAATATGCAGAAACCACCGGCAAGCTCTCCAAGGACGTGGTCAACCAGTATTTTGGGATCTTTTTTCTGATTTGCCAAACTTGCCGAGTTTGGGGAAATCTGATTTCATCTTTGGTGTTTAACCTCACCCCGAATGCAGGTAAGTCCTCTGGGTTACTGCGCCGGCCGCGTCCGAGCCGTCACCACAGGGCCGGGGATGTTACCTCTCTGGGATGGCTGAGCAGGGATGTTACCTGGTTGGCTGAGCAGGCAGGTCGTCACTGATTGGCTGGCTGGGATAGTGCGGTGGGTGCTGGTTGGCTGAGCAGGCAGGTAGTCACTGATTGGCTGGGTGGGATAGTGCGGTGGGTGCTGGTTGGCTGAGCAGGCAGGTAGTCACTGATTGGCTGGGTGGGATAGTGCGGTGGGTGCTGGTTGGCTGAGCAGGCAGGTAGTCAATGATTGGCTGGGTGGGATAGTGCGGTGGGTGCTGGTTGGCTGAGCAGGCAGGTAGTCACTGATTGGCTGGGTGGGATAGTGCGGTGGGTGCTGGTTGGCTGAGCAGGCAGGTAGTCAATGATTGGCTGGGTGGGATAGTGCGGTGGGTGCTGGTTGGCTGAGCAGGCAGGTAGTCAATGATTGGCTGGGTGGGATAGTGCGGTGGGTGCTGGTTGGCTGGGCAGGCAGGTAGTCACTGATTGGCTGGGTGGGATAGTGCGGTGGGTGCTGGTTGGCTGAGCAGGCAGGTAGTCACTGATTGGCTGGGTGGGATAGTGCGGTGGGTGCTGGTTGGCTGGGCAGGCAGGTAGTCACTGATTGGCTGGGTGGGATAGTGCGGTGGGTGCTGGTTGGCTGAGCAGGCAGGTAGTCAATGATTGGCTGGGTGGGATAGTGCGGTGGGTGCTGGTTGGCTGAGCAGGCAGGTAGTCACTGATTGGCTGGGTCGGCCTGCAACGTCAGAACCTGTAGGCAAAACACTTAAAAATATAAAGAAGCGCCAGAAGTAATAGTATAATAGTAGCGTAATGCTGCAAATATTACAGTACAGGCGCTATGCCGCTCACCATCCAGCATGGCACCGCCAGTCACATGGGGGAAAGCTGTCTGCTGCTCTTCCATGGAGCCAGGTTGGCGATACAGGATACAAGAGGAGATGGCACGAGCGGAGGTCCACCTGTGCTATGGGACCCGGAGTGATGAGCGCTGATGGGCAGGATTACATGCTGCAGCCGTACATCCGACAAACAAGGATTTATTAGGACAAGATGTGGTGATCCCCAGATGGTGTCATAGCGGTGGGACGGCCGGTCACTTGCTAGATGGAAGTGTGACTCCTGGGGTGGATGGCCGAGATACAGACGGACCTTATCATGTTGTCATATGACGCCAGGGCTGGTGGGCACACAGGTGGGATGGCCGAGATACAGACGGACCTTATTATGTTGTCATGTGACGCCAGGGCTGGTGGGCACACAGGTGGGATGGCCGAGATACAGACGGACCTTATTATGTTGTCATGTGACGTCAGGGCTGGTGGGCACACAGGTGGGATGGCCGAGATACAGATGGACCTTATTATGTTGTCATGTGACGTCAGGGCTGGTGGGCACACAGGTGGGATGGCACGCCTGCTGTTATAGTGTAAGGCCGGTTGTACTCTCCTCCCCTGCGGTCGGTGTCCTGTCGGGTCCCTTGGGTCAGTGTAGTCACAGGTGGTCAGAGCGTTGTAGTGACCCTCCCGGATAATAGTAGGACCCCCCACCCACAGATAGGGGAGATGTCCCAAGGTTGCGGTGTATACACTGTGCAGGTGGTGGCAAATAATCACAGAGTCCGTGGATAACGTTGACTTAGTTTTCTATTCTGCAAATGTGCAGCAGGTGATACAGATGAGCTCGGATATATATATATATATTGTAGCAGGGCCGGCGTCAGCACCAGGCATACTCGGGCAAGTGCCAGGGCCCACAGTGCCTCAAGGAGCCCCCCGGCACTTGCCCACGCCACGCCCCTCTCACTGTGCTCACACACTGACACACATCACACTGTGTGCAGGTGGTGAGCGCACACATCATTACCTGAGGCTGTGGGGGTAGGGGGGATGAGGGGGCGCAGGGATGAGGGGGGCGCAGGGATGAGGGGGGCGCTGGGATGAGGGGGGGCGCAAGGATGAGCCGGGCGCAGGGATGAGGGGGCGCTGGGATGAGGGGGGCGCAGGGATGAGGGGGGCGCTGGGATGAGGGGGGCGCAGGGATGAGGGGGGCGCAGGGATGAGGGGGGCGCTGGGATGAGGGGGGCGCAGGGATGAGGGGGGCGCAGGGATGAGGGGGGCGCAGGGATGAGGGGGGCGCTGGGATGAGGGGGGCGCAGGGATGAGGGGGGCGCAGGGATGAGGGGGGCGCTGGGATGAGGGGGGCGCAGGGATGAGGGGGGCGCTGGGATGAGGGGGGCGCAGGGATGAGGGGGCGCTGGGATGAGGGGGGCGCAGGGGTGAGGGGGGCGCAGGGCGGAGGGGGGCGCAGGGATGAGGGGGGCGAAGGGATGAGGGGGGCGCTGGGATGAGGGGGGCGCAGGGATGAGGGGGGCGCTGGGATGAGGGGGGCGCAGGGATGAGGGGGGCGCAGGGATGAGGGGGGCGCAGGGATGAGGGGGGCGCTGGGATGAGGGAGGCGCAGGGATGAGGGGGGCGCAGGGATGAGGGGGGCGCAGGGATGAGGGGGCGCTGGGATGAGGGGGGCGCTGGGATGAGGGGGGCGCAGGGATGAGGGGGGCGCTGGGATGAGGGGGGCGCAGGGATGAGGGGGCGCTGGGATGAGGGGGGCGCAGGGATGAGGGGGGGCGCTGGGATGAGGGGGGCGCTGGGATGAGGGGGGCGCTGGGATGAGGGAGGCGCAGGGATGAGGGGGGCGCTGGGATGAGGGGGGCGCTGGGATGAGGGGGGCGCTGGGATGAGGGGGGCGCAGGGATGAGGGGGGCGCAGGGATGAGGGGGGCGCAGGGATGAGGGGGGCGCAGGGATGAGGGGGGCGCTGGGATGAGGGTGCTGGGATGAGGGGGGCGCAGGGATGAGGGGGGCGCAGGGATGAGGGGGGCGCTGGGATGAGGGGGGCGCAGGGATGAGGGGGGCGCAGGGGTGAGGGGGGCGCAGGGATGAGGGGGGCGAAGGGATGAGGGGGGGCGCTGGGATGAGGGGGGGCGCAGGGATGAGGGGGGCGCAGGGATGAGGGGGGCGCAGGGATGAGGGGGGCGCTGGGATGAGGGTGCTGGGATGAGGGGGGCGCTGGGATGAGGGGGGCGCAGGGATGAGGGGGGCGCTGGGATGAGGGGGGGCGCAGGGATGAGGGGGGCGCAGGGGTGAGGGGGGCGCAGGGATGAGGGGGGCGAAGGGATGAGGGGGGCGCTGGGATGAGGGGGGCGCAGGGATGAGGGGGGCGCAGGGATGAGGGGGGCGCTGGGATGAGGGTGCTGGGATGAGGGGGGCGCTGGGATGAGGGGGGCGCAGGGATGAGGGGGGCGCTGGGATGAGGGGGGCGCTGGGATGAGGGGGCGCAGGGATGAGGGGGGCGCTGGGATGAGGGGGGCGCTGGGATGAGGGGGGCGCTGGGATGAGGGGGGCGCAGGGATGAGGGGGGCGCAGGGATGAGGGGGGCGCAGGGATGAGGGGGGCGCAGGGATGAGGGGGGCGCTGGGATGAGGGTGCTGGGATGAGGGGGGCGCAGGGATGAGGGGGGCGCAGGGATGAGGGGGGCGCTGGGATGAGGGGGGCGCAGGGATGAGGGGGGCGCAGGGGTGAGGGGGGCGCAGGGACGAGGGGGGCGAAGGGATGAGGGGGGCGCTGGGATGAGGGGGGCGCAGGGATGAGGGGGGCGCAGGGATGAGGGGGGCGCAGGGATGAGGGGGGCGCTGGGATGAGGGTGCTGGGATGAGGGGGGCGCAGGGATGAGGGGGGCGCTGGGATGAGGGGGGCGCAGGGATGAGGGGGGCGCAGGGGTGAGGGGGGGCGCAGGGATGAGGGGGGCGAAGGGATGAGGGGGGCGCTGGGATGAGGGGGGCGCAGGGATGAGGGGGGCGCAGGGATGAGGGGGGCGCAGGGATGAGGGGGGCGCAGGGATGAGGGGGGCGCTGGGATGAGGGAGGCGCAGGGATGAGGGGGGGCGCAGGGATGAGGGGGGCGCAGGGATGAGGGGGCGCTGGGATGAGGGGGGCGCTGGGATGAGGGGGGCGCAGGGATGAGGGGGGCGCTGGGATGAGGGGGGCGCAGGGATGAGGGGGCGCTGGGATGAGGGGGGCGCAGGGATGAGGGGGGCGCAGGGATGAGGGGGGCGCTGGGATGAGGGGGGCGCTGGGATGAGGGGGGCGCTGGGATGAGGGGGCGCAGGGATGAGGGGGGCGCAGGGATGAGGGGGGCGCAGGGATGAGGGGGGGCGCAGGGATGAGGGGGGCGCTGGGATGAGGGTGCTGGGATGAGGGGGGCGCAGGGATGAGGGGGGCGCAGGGGTGAGGGGGGCGCAGGGATGAGGGGGGCGCAGGGATGAGGGGGGCGCAGGGATGAGGGGGGCGCTGGGATGAGGGGGGCGCTGGGATGAGGGGGGCGCTGGGATGAGGGGGGCGCAGGGATGAGGGGGGCGCAGGGATGAGGGGGGCGCAGGGATGAGGGGGGGCGCAGGGATGAGGGGGGCGCTGGGATGAGGGTGCTGGGATGAGGGGGGCGCAGGGATGAGGGGGGCGCAGGGGTGAGGGGGGCGCAGGGATGAGGGGGGCGCAGGGATGAGGGGGGCGCAGGGATGAGGGGGGCGCAGGGATGAGGGTGCTGGGATGAGGGGGGCGCAGGGATGAGGGGGGCGCTGGGATGAGGGGGGGCG